>JADDOH010014243.1:0-66441 GCA_016648135.1 Agrypnia vestita | reverse complement strand
TATATATATTTTATTAAACATATTTTTCATTTATTTAAGGAACGTGTCCCGTAATATTTAATACGAAATAAATAAATGAAATAAAGAGAAATACACAAATATCAAATAATAAAACTGAAAAATTAAATGCTGGAACCTGGATTCGAACCACGGACCTCTGTGTTTCGCGCACAGCGTGTTACCAATTTCACTATCCCAGCGACTTAACAAGTCGTCAATATTTGATAGTTATTCGTCGTCTAAATAGTCGATTACTTCCCGAATAAAAATGGAATAATATAAATAATTGTATTAATAATTCAAAGAGAAACATATAACTATCAAATATTGACGACTTGTTATGTCGCTGGGATAGTGAAATTGGTAACACGCTGTGCGCGAAAAACAGAGGTCTGTTTGATTCGAATCCAGCGTTCCGCATTTAATTGGTCAGTTTTATTATTTGATAGTGTTTGGTATTCTGAGTATTTCATTATTTATTCGATTAAATATATACATATATAGCATGAGAATAGTACTATAGAGATTATAGATATATATATATATTATATATATATATAATATATCCTTCACACCCAGCTGCGCGAATCACGGGGAAGGGACTTTGCGGGACAGAAATTTTGAAATTTTATAAATAATTTGTTAATGAAAAATATTAAGCAGTAATCAACGAAAATGAAACAAATTTTATATGTCTGCAATAGTTGCGTCATTTAAAAAAAAATTGAATATATTTTTTAATATCCCAAGATGTAGCTCCCTAAATAAAGTTTTCTATTTATTTCATACGTGAGCCCAAAATATTCGGTTCAATAAGGCCTACATCTCGATCAAAACATTGGCCGCAAATAGTCCACCGCACAGGACCGAGCCCCGGTAACTGTATTGTTCTCTCGTGTGCGACGGGCTGCGGGGGTAAATTACATTAACGCTCTGTCGTCCTAAATAAAATTAGTTAAGGAAATTTTATTCCCAGGGCGGGCGGCGGAGGGGCCGTAATGGCCGGCTTGCAGGCCAGACCGAAGGTCTTTATCGCTTTCGACGAAGGTTGGCCTAATACAATTTCTGATTCCGCTTTATACGGTGTCCCGCAAGGTTCTGGTTTGGTCCCGCAGGGCCGAGGTTAGCCACCGAGATAATGGTGAGCGAAGATTTCTGTCGTATCGCTAAAGCGGGGTATTGCATAAAGGTCTACCGAATTTCTATACTTAGTTCTTCTTAACTTCTTCATATAAAAAAATCTTTATGCACTCGTTTACCCAAAATTTTAACAAACATACTCAAGGATTGCCCCGGAACTAGGAAATTCAGTACCGCAAAAACTTTCAGGATTGATAAGTGTACAAAATCGTAATAAGCATGTATGTACCTGTACGTGTCACAGGGGGATGCTTATGGATAATAAATAACCTATTTTGCTGCCATACATAATCGTAACAATGTCAGTAAAATAATAAATGAATTTAAAGGACGAAAAATAATAAATAGAAAATTTGAGGTGATAAATACTGTGGTTCACGTGGACATCACCTCGAGTTTGCACATACATATATGAAAACGATACTTCCAACGAGTATGGTCACTGAATGTATTTTTTAAAAAATTATTTCCCGATTAAATGATGTAATAATAATAACAGATAATGTTTTAATTGCTCAATTGCTTAATTTTTTCTTTTATTATATGTATTGTATTTATTGTCAACACAGTATGTTATTTATTATTTTAATTGTATTTGTATCTTTATTCGTTATCTTTTTTTTTAATAAATAAACAAAAATGTTTTACTTTCACATAATATTTTTCAATAAAATATTATTTATTCAATTAAACAAACGTATTTCCAAGATTGAACAAACACAATATTAACAATAAATGTCTTAACTACTATAAATAATACTAGATATTTTTGACCGACTCTATCAACGTTATTTGTATTATATAAAAATTTAATATTAACTATCGAAAAAAATTAACATAATTATCGAAAAAAATCAAAATTTGGGTTCGGGATTGGATTCTCTATCTGAAACCAACGGATGGCCGCTCGATGCATTACTAAGAATTTACCGTTATCTATGTATGTAAGTGTACAAAAAAAATAAATTGAAGCGTAAAAAAATATACAATAACATGAATCTCTCCTACATATCTCCACTAAAAGATTTTTGTTTACATACATGTTTTTTATGAAAACGCAAACCAATGAGAACAGACCTGGATGCTTAAATACTTTTTATTTTTTAAATTTATACAAGGATGAAAAAAAGATATTTGTAGAGTTAATGATAAATAATGATGTGTGCATACAACTATATTAAAATTATTTTACTTCCATATTTTCGTTGATTTGAAAAAGTACCTATGAAAATTATTCACTTCTCGTTTTTGTTGTTTCTGCTGTGTGTAAGTTTTGTATAGAAAAATAAATTTTATATGACTATTCTTTTGAACCACGCGAAAAACATAGATATTTATCCCCATCGTCCCCATGTCAACATCCCCTTATCCATGATATAAATGCGGAATTTATTTTATACAAAGAGGTTAAGTTAAGAAAGGATGTAGGATTTCAAAAATTCTTTCACTAATATTTAGAATAGACTTTCATGGGGTGGACATAGGTTAGGTATTATCCCGTTAAAATAAAAGAGCTTTTCGTGGTGATCTATTTTACAACTAAATTCAACGAAGGAGTGGTCGAGCGATGCGTTTTTACTAACTTTATATTAACTCGTGGAGTTTGATTGATTGATTGCTTGTCTGACGAAAAAAATTTGTATCGATTTTTAACCCTTTTTCCGTGATCCAATCGAGCTGAAACTTTGCAAGTAGACTCGTGGCGACGATCAAGAAGATCTATCAAATTTTCGTTATAAAATAATAATTTTAGTATAATTTTGGATTTTTCAAATTTTTAATGGTTTTTTCATACAAGTTGTATGGAGATTCCGACGAATATGGTAGACACGAAACCAGAAAATGAGAAAGAAAGTATTGTAAAAACATGGTTTTTACGGGTTACTTTTTTTTATGAACGCTGCCTTAAGAGATATTTACGAGTAAATACTTTCCATAGAGAAGTTGTAGAACTCACAAAGTTTTTTAAAATAATCCGCAACGATAAATATCTATATGTTTAGGTTAATACACAAATCATTAAAATATGACTAAAAATCTACGCGTGCAAAGCCGTGCACATTATATTATAATACTATATGATTGTCCTTAATATTGATGACTTACGTTCAAATGCACTCTAAGGTCCAGAAACATTATAGTCACTCGGAAATTCCATAATAATGCATATACCGTATATTATACGGTTTGAATTTTGCTGAAGATTCTTGTTTGTATTAGGTATATATATTCTTTGAATTTTGCTGCAATATGCCCGAATGATCGCAGCCCACTGATTAGGAGTCTGGTCTAAATTAACATATAATATTAATTCTTTAGTTTACTTTTAAAAGGTAGCATATGTAAATTGATTTTTTCTACCACTCATTATAAAAGTAGCCGTCCATGAGCGGAGTCTCCCGGGAGTTGATTACCATTTGAAACAAGGGTTGAGGGTGGAGGAATAAGATGCCTTTGTTCATGGTTCATACTTTGTAAGAGATGTGCAAAATTTGGTACAAGAATGGGAGTGGAACGTTATGAGGTGATTATATTTTCTTTTATTACTGACTAAGAATGTCCTGGAGAAAAAAAGGCTGATAAATAGTTAAGATAAATTAAAGAAGCTTTTAATTTGGGAAAGTATGTAAATTAGTATTTTTTCGGCGTTTACAGGGCCAACGATCTGTTATTGGCTAGCTTGAGTGATCACTTTACACAATATTAGGTTCACTGATCCCACCCAAGATCTTATTTGAGTTTACTTCATTAATTATGTCACCACAAAGAGAGAACATACCTCCAGAAAAATTATTCTTCGAATAATTAACCGACCACATATCTACCAAGTTTGGAGAGTTGTATATATTATATTTGTGCACGTTTACTTTATTTAATTTATGCTTTCGCCATCTTTGGTTAAAATTTGTCGTTCCCATGGAACATTATGAAGATACATATATATATTATTTTTGTCTTGAGTATGGAAATTACTTCATCTCTTAGAAACTCTTACAATTTGTCTTATTTAATGACGATCTTTCTGCGTAAAAAATTCAATAATTGTGATCTTAAACATTTGAACATTCACAAAAAATATTGAAAGAAGTACGCTAGTCTTTTCTTTAACTCACTACAGCGTCTACAGTAATCATAACATCATTTAGCATCGGTTAGCAATTAGTTCCATCAAAAAACAAAACAACGCCAGTATTAATCCCAACATCCACACAAACAACACCCCTTCAATTTGTTCAATTCTGATTATCTCTGTAGAATCAGTCGACTCCTTGGGTCCTCGCCCCGAGTCCTCCATCAGCTTCTCAAATTGCATCTTCAAAATGCCAGCCTCATTAAGGTGTTGGATTTTCCTGTTAATAAAACACTTGTACGGAGAGTTCTTCCGCAGAGCGAAAACGATCGCGTGCGTCATGGTGCTAGGATTTATCGGATGCATCTGTCTCAATATAAAATTATTGTCCATATCCTGTTCGTAAACCAGGTACTTTCCTGATAGAATTTTCAGAATCAAACCGTACCTGTTTGTCTTCACCAGTTTCATCACTTTGAACACATCGTCTTCATTGTGGGCTCTCCGAGCCATTTCTGCCAAGGAGCTATCGGTGCTGTTCTGCAGTCCAGATGCCGTTTCATCATCGAAGTTATTTATCCACGTGACGTTCTGTTCTGTCATCTCTGCAAATGTTTTAATGTCCTTCGAAAACAGCGGATTCATCATGTTGACAGTGTATTTTGTTTGATACGTTATTCCGAATAATATGTTGATCCACAGCCAACAGACGATGAGCCCCCTCATAGCTGATTCTTTCGGAATCGGAAAACTGTGAGGCACTGCCTGGGTTGAAATCCGCAGTACAGACCATACACTGTAATACGTACTGATGAATTTCATTCTTCCTTTGGTAGGTGAATCAACTTTTTTGTTGATTTCGTTCAAGACTTTGGCAAAAATAGTTGAAATTATCGATCCGAATACGATGGTGAATATCCACAGATACCAAGTCTCGTGGCTGAAGGGTTTTAATACGATGTAAACTTGTGATATTCTGTACGGATTTGGTACAAACATCATCGCCGACAGTTCGCTGTATGACGTTGTGGGCTGCATTTCTGGATTGTGTACGTTCATCAGCCACAGAGAGCAGGCTGCTATCTCCGATGTCCCGTTCACCACATCTTCTATGACTTTTGTCCAGCGCATGACGGCATCGTTTCTGGAAACATACCTGATGGGCAATGATTTGTTAACTTCGGAAAATATTAGTGTTTCGACTCCTCCTTCTACATTTTGTTTAACAGAATCCATGATCACGTAGGGTGGACAGTGAAATAGGCTGACATTTAATTTTTTATTTGACCTCTGCGGCGGAAGAGAACAAGTGGACTGAAACAGTCTCAAGCTTTGATTGCCTCTGCTTAGAGCTTCCGAGTGATTTATTGTTATGTTCCTCATATTGATCAGATCCCACACTTCAATCGAGGCAACGTACGTTCCACCATCGATCACCATTGATTCTATATTTGTCTCATTCTGTACATTCACAATCACCTCGATGACGTTTAATCCCGCACGTTCGATAAACGATTGAAATTTCTGTAGAGATACGAACTGATTATTTAAAAGCAGTATCAGCACTCTTTTTGTGACGTGAGGAACAATGTAAGTTCTCTGGCTCCTTTCAAACAGGTTCTGCAGCAGTTCTGCACTCTCCGTGATGATAATCGTTTGAGAACATCTCAAAAGTCGCGAAAGAATAGCTTTTTCAATAGCGTAATTATACACGGAACATGTCTCAAGAATTTCTCGAACGATTTGATTTCCGTTAACCGTTTCATCGCTAATTGTGTGGAAGCAATTTTTGCAATCGGGCAACAAAATTCTCGCGAGTTCCAGAACTGTGTGAGTTGCACGTCCCTCGGTGTTGCTACAGCGCGCCGTGTACACTGTTAAGTAAAGAATGAAGCAATGTGTAGCCAGCATCATGTTTATCCGATAGGTGGATGTATACTTCGTAAAGGATATGTTTTGATCACCGCGCTGTCGCGGCTTTGAGAAAACCAAGGTGCCCGGTGAAAACTCGATACAAAACACTTGCCACAGGGGCGGATCGGTCCGCCGCACGCCTGTGACGCCATGCTTTTCATGGTGGGTTGAAAATTTGAGTTGGGCATATCGTACAAGTAAAGAGATATTTTATTTTTTATGAAGAAACATAACAATTACAAATAAAATAGATAAAAAATTCGCAAGCAGTAAATGTATGCCAGTATTAAAGAACATCAAAAACTATTAATTAAAACACATAAGAACTATATGTAATAACTTTAACACAATTAACAACATCAATTCATGATCAGTCTTTCTCTTCCGCGCCACAAGTCTTTTCAGTTGTTGATTGAAAAAGAAGAACATTATTTATTTCCTATATATCACTAGAAAGTTCAATGTGGAAGTCAATAGCAGAACATATAGAATTTTATACCATTCTCTATTTGTTCTCGATATATAACTTTTATAGGTATTATCTTTTGCTCTTGTATACCGAGAGTTAATGTAACTATTTTAATACCAGTTGATATTTGTTTTATTCATAATTTATAAAATATTAATAACAATAATTTTATCTATTCAAACACTCATGCGATAAATAGTACTAGAAAAACAAATTAGGTAACCAGCAACTTTATTTTAGATTTATTATTTAAAAATACTAGTGCTCTTTAGCATTTTAATAAATATTGAACCCGTCAGAAATGACTGTTCTTTTGCATGCGGGTTCCTAAAGAATATTTACTTATTTGTAGCCAATACTCATGAAATAATAATAACGACTTTTATCGAAATATTTCAACACCTTTTTCCCCGGCAGTTAATGGCACCTGCTATTTCAAATCCTGGCGATTATGCGTGCGTAAAACTAACGCGGCTAAATAATCGAATAATTAATATTATAAGTAAATCAAAATAAAATAAAAAAAAGTTTAAAAAGAATCCGGCACTGGGAATCGAACCCGAGTCCCCCGGGTGGAAGCCGGATACCCTGCCACTACACCAAACAGAAGACGCCAGCGGTCGCGTAGAAAATGTTTATAAGCACTTAGTGTACAAATGATTCGCGTCTTCGCTAACTTATAGATATATCTAGTCTAATTTTTAAGGGTGCCGCATATGCGATGGTGAGAACTTTCGTAGGTCTCCGCGTTCGAGTTCGCCCACCCGGGGTTCAAGCCCCATCTCCAGCCGTTTAATTTGTTTTTTTTTAACGAATTCGAATGAAATTACGGACGTTACATGAAGAATCAGGGACAGACAGGCGGACAGACAATGAAATAATTGTAATTGGAATAGGAAGTATACAATCAAAGGTACATAGAAAAATAACAACACGAGATAAATTGACTAAGTGAAGAATACGGCGAAATTTTTCAATTGCTATTATTGGAAAATCGGCCATCACAGCTTTTGATTGGTCAATTGTGACTTCATTGTGTGGAAATATTCAATGCGTGACATACGGCCCGATTCTGAAAATAACAATGTCTGGATCTCTAAGATCTTTATCACAACACTTAATAGACGATAATAAAAATTAAAAATGTCCAGAGCGGATTTTGTAATTCTACGGCTCTAATACACTGTATTAAAAGATGATATAGGAAAGATTGTTTCTTACAAACGTATTAATTTCTTCATCCACAGCGTCCAGATGAAATATCATGGCTAAACTTGTCATGACCGCGTTCGGCGTTACCGCGTATTCAAATCTTCCCATCCTGACATTTGACAGATATGTCTGGATCTTTAAGATCTTTATCCCAACACTTAATAGACGATAATAAAAATTAAAAATAAACGAGACATAGCTTGACGTCGGTATTTGTTTCTGTAAGTTTCTACATGAGATATATATAGAGGGAGGGAGAAAGATGTAAATTGTTATCTGTCAAATGTCAAGATGGGAAGATTTGAATACGCGGTAACACGGTCATGACAAGTTTAGCCATTATATTTCATCTGGACGCTGTGGATGAAGAAATTAATAAGTTTGTAAGAAAAAATCTTTCTTATATCATATTTTATATTTGAGCCGTAGAATTACAAAATCCGCTCTGGACATTTTTAATTTTTATTATCGTCTATTAAGTGTTGGGATAAAGATCTTTAAGATCCAGACATTGTTAATTTCAGAATACGGATGATTGTATCCTTAAATTTTAACTTTTACGTGCCTAAAGATATACAACTTCAAAAATCGCCGCGAAAAATGCAGCGGATAGACAGTGGAGAGATAAAAAAAACAAGATATTATCTAGTCTTTTTTCTATATATTGAAAGTAACAAATTCTCAAAGAACACCTCGTTGGGATACATGTAATTATCTCGCATTAATTGAGTCGTAGAAGTAATTATTTTTCATTTTACAGACAGTAGGGTTCCACTAGTTCGCCTCTGATTTGATATATTTATTTAATGGGTGTAAAAGGGAACGAAGTGAATCGTCTAGCTGAGAAACTCGCTAAGTACATTTCTAGAAAAAAACTTTTTTCTTTTTACGGTTCTGGTAGAGACTTAAGCCGACACATCATCGATCTTTTTCGAGTAAAACTTTTATGTCGGCACCTACGTTAAACTCCCGTAAGACTTAAATTCGCTATCGGCGATGAAAAAACATCAAAGTAATTATGTCACTTACGTCCGTGACTTGTAAAAGTGTGAGCTATGCGGTTGTTCTGGAAACTTCTAGGAATAGGGTAGAGACAGGGTAGAGTTCTTCCTTTTTTAAATTCTCTTTGTCCTATGGGGGTTGGGAGTTATTGCTGGCACAAAACTCTTCCACCGCTCTATTTCATGCGTTGTACGGGTTATTTGGGTCCAGTATTACGTGTTCTCTTCTTACTAATTGACTCTTTTTAAGCAGTCTCTCCAATTTTCGTATTTTCCTAGGTCGCTACATGCATTCTTAAAGCTTAGAACCGGAGCTTATGATGTTATATACTCTCTGGTACTGTATTTATAGTTTTGACATACCGATTTAAAAAAATATTATTTTCTTTTCTTCTTCTTCTTCTTTTAGTAGATCTGTCGATTTGTGGTACAAAAAACTACGCCTCCTGGGTTGACGATGTCCAGCTATCCTTCTATCTTTTCGGCGGTCTTCCTTGTGGATACAGAGGGATTTTCATTCGCTTCTGTATGCACGAGTCTGTTACTGTCCATTCTGGCTACGTGATTCCTCCAGAATCTCCTTCTAGACCTACTCCATCATGCTTTGACCTCTATTTTGAAAGTTTTCCGTATTTCTACATTTTGGGCAGATCACGTTTTCTTGTAATGGCTCTCAGCACTTTCATTTCAGATGTTTTGAGGAGTCTTTTGGTGCGGAAAGTGTCAGCCCGCGTCTCTACAGTACATGTCATGATAGATCGCACGCGTGTTTTATATGTCTTGACCTTTCAATGCCCATATTTTTATTCTTCCAGATAAAATTCTTGAGACACCCTGGCTCTGTTTTTTGCTTTCATCAAACTAAACAAAAACAGGGTAAAGAATAGAAAAATACATCTGATTAAAACGAGATCGCACTCTCAACACAATATCTTTATGCTACGCATCAGGAGATATGAATATTTCTCTGTATACTCCAACAATTAAAAAGTACGTCATATGTCACAGTACATACCAATTATGTCATTCCACTCTATCATTAAAATACTTGCAGAAATGAATCATAGCTCATTCCTTGCTCATCATTTCAGGTATACAAAATAAATATATCCGCATTATTAGATTTTCTCATGTAACCTCATCGAATTTGACATGACCGTCTTCTACAATAGTATCTGGTGTACCTGGCCTGCCATCATGCGATAACTAGATACGTCATTGCGGCACCAGTCCCCAGCTAATAATATGCATTGCCTGTTCCATCACGTCTGCCAGCCATCTCTGGCAGCTGCCGGTCCATATTCCGCGCGGTACGGCGCACTCACTTTTCTTGCCGACGTCCATGCACTGGCAGCTCTCAACGCTGAAAAACTTGCATACTTACTGTTACTGTTATTAAACCATTAAATGACCTCTCGCTTTCATCTTTCTGATATTACTTATCCACTCTAGCACCAATCGTGCACAATACAGCCAGTAGCCAAACTCCAAACTAATGCTCGCATCTCTTTCTTACTATCTTCACCTCACACATCCGTTTGACTATGATTAAACATTCTAAGCGACCTTTACATAACAATGGTACCTATTCTAAAAACAGCTCAAAGTTAATAAATACTTTTTAATTGTATGTATGTGGGACAGACAGCACGTACGATTTCAAAGAAGGTTGATGAGCATAAAAGAGCATGCAAACTCGGTCATCCGGAATAATCGGCTTGGCTGAGCACTTTCTAGATACGGGCCACCATTTTTCATTTGAGCCGAAAATCTTAGGAAAGCCCAAAAGTCATCACGCGCGCCTGGTCAAAGAAGCAATTGAAATATACAAGCATCCGGTAAACATTAATTGGGATGACGGTCTTAAGTTGAAAACCTCGTAGTATCCAAGGCTGCAGGATAAATCAAATCGACGATCCGTACAGTCCGACATCCGTTAGTAGATACACAACACACTACATCGAGACACAAACACCCTGCTTTCGTCACGGTACTGCAATCCAGCAAACTTGGATACAACCTGACTTCGGTACGGTATTGCAAGGCAATACTTAACCTACACTTCAACTCACACCCATCACATCAGCCCTGATGATGGACCCTGAAATAGGATCCGAAATGTTGGCTAGAGAGGTCACATATACACGGCATAATATCCCAGAAAACTATACACAGAAGACTTTTGAATTGATTTGTAATATGTTGGTTGTATTTTGCAGACTGCAGACATTTTTACAGGCGATAATTCATGTATTAAATATGTATGTAATTTAATGGAATTGGCCGCCAGTTTCGCTTAAGCTGCACGCCACATATAACATAAGTACTTGATTATCACTTATAGTATCTCTTGTGCCATCATGAAAATAAAACAATTTACTCAAATATTTATTCTTAATCTGATTTTTACGGTCGTATCTCCCAATCTCTGTTATTGGCAGTCTTTTTTATTTCATTGCCTAAGTAAGCTGATAGATAATCCTCACTTCGACTCCTAAGAACCTTTGAACTAAGTTGTTTTCCCTTCACTGTTGAAGTACCTGTTCTGTTGCTGTCCTGTTGCGTTAAGGTACCTATCTCGTTGGTATCTACATAAAACAGGTAATTAAGTATACTCTTTGCTACTTTGAACATTATCCTTTTCGAAGTACTATGGATCACTTTGAACATGGAGATGAAATCAATTGTTTATAAGTTTGCACCATATATGTATTTATGAGTAAAAACGTTTTAATTAAAGTATTTTGAGACATTTCGTGGATTTCTAGCGTCCAATTATTTTTTTAACTGTACATTGCCACCCAGCAATAAACCTAGCAGCATACCTATGTGTGTTTAATTCTTAGTTTGATCTGGTCTGGATTGATCGTCAAACCTGTGGAAATCATCTGACACAATTAATGCAGTGCAATTCTTCCAAATCATAATTTACGATGATTATCTTGATGCTGAGCGCTTGTGCAGGATATGAGAAACTTTATTGATCCTGGCTTACAGTTATGTGGAGGTGGTATAGTCGTCCGGTTTTGGATAAGAATCTGAAGCTGTAGGGGTCACCAATTCGTTTATAAAGTCGGAGATCTCTGCTGAAGATGATGATGTAAAAGTGGCGGTGGTTTGACAGAATTTATTTGAAGTATGAAATGTTGATACAAGTTACAATTATGACATAAAGGTGTACAGTAAATGCGTAATAAAATCGCGAGAGCTTCCGCTCGATAGGTAGCTTCCCGAGAAGTGAAGCTTCGCTTCGCCGTAAGAAAGACACGGGGAGTGAGATAATCTGCTCTGGAGATTACCGTTTATGTAGTGGTCGTGTCCAAAGGAATCGCGGTGCCTTGCGTGTTGTGGCTTCGATCTGAAGCGTCCGCTATATAGGATTGCGATAGCTGTTCGTAGCATTTTTCTTGTTCGCGGCCGTCGCTCCTGTTATTGTCCTACTTTCGTGCTCAGCGCTTTTAGTGAAAAGCGCTCGACCTCTGTATCGATGGTAACGGCCTGCCGTACTCGATGTCAGCATCTGTGGTCACTCATTACACGGGTGTATGTGTGTATGTGTCTCGGGCCACCACAGTTACATAAATTGTGAACCACTAATCTTTATTATGCGGACGATATTCGCTATATGTCGTCATCATAATCATTGCATTAATTACTAACTTTCAAAATTATTTAGGCGCTATTTGCTAGAAGACATCCTATGTATCTGGATTTATTTGGTAATATTCTTTTGCAGATAGGTAATACTATATAACTATTATAAGTAGTTATTACTCACTACTGGAAAGAGGACTCTCCAGGTGCTTCCCATTTTTTTTGTTCATTGGTATTCATTATTACATTTGTGCCTATTTATGGAGATTTTGATAATTCCAAGATTCCAGTGGGTTTTCAGGTGGCCTCTTGATGACTCTAGAGTATAAATAGATGATTGCGTTTCTTTAATGATTGTCCATCTTCTGAGCATCTGCGCCATTATATTTGCTTGTATGATTCTTTTAAATTGACTGCTTTTGTTTTTCTCATATCCACACTTTTATTTTCTTGTCAATAAACACAGTAGACAAGTACCTACTTCAGCTGCCCAACATGTTTTCATGCTTTTAAATGTTTGAATCTCTCTGTTATGTTTGATTTACCTTAAATTAATGATTGCACCAAGCCCTATCAATACCCAAAAAAATAGCTTCGTCTCTATGAGATATTTATAGTTTATCTTGAAATTTTTTAACATATTCATAATATTCTTGGATCGAACTGTTGAAATGCCGCTACCAAACTCGGAGATTCGTATTGTGTCTGTATTTGACGAAAAAGTGATAAATTCCAAACAGTCCACTGGCATTCTGGAGTATATTGAGAGATTCAAGAGAAAGCGGAGTTCGATGAGTCCTTGCTTCGTTCTCCCGTGTTTTTGGTACCTAAGAGCGAACACAATAGTTTGTTTTGTTAAGAATATGGTAGCGTTGGAAGTAAGCATCGGTTAAACACTTCCCATCTATACTAATATATAAAAAGGTAAAGTTTTGTAAGTTTGTAAGTTTGGATGTAGGAGGTAATCTCCGAAACTGCTCGACCGATTTCAAAAATTCTTTCTCCAATATTTAGAATGAACTTTTGTGGTGGACATGGGTTATTTATTATTCCGTTAAAATAAAAAGGCTGTTCGTGGTGACCTATTTACAACTAAAGTCGACTAAAAATGATCGAGCGATGCATTTTTACGAACGCCATCTTAACGGTCAGAGATATTTAAATAATTAATGTATATTATAGACATCTCACAGAGATGAAACTGTATTAATTATGGGAAAGTAGGTATAGAAGTCATTTGGGTGTAATAGGACTTATGACCTATCTTTTTATGGTTGGCTTAAGGGATCACTTTTTACAATTGTGTAAAGTGATCCCTTAAGCCAACCATAAAAAGATAGGTCATAAGTCCTATTACACCCAAATGACTTCTATACCTACTTTCCCATAATTAATACAGTTTCATCTCTGTGAGATATCTATAATATACATTAATTGATTAATAATGTCTCTATGACATAAATCCAGCACTGTTCTGAAAGATTTGAACAAACTCAAAATATTCTGAATATTTAAATACTTTATATCAAGAAGTTGTAGAACTCAAAAAATTCTATAAATCGACCGCGATGATAAATTTATATGTATATGTTAAGGTTAATGCACAAATTCATAAAATATGACTAAAAGTTACTATAAAACTCTACGCATGCGAAGCCGCGCAAGTAAGCTAGTATTAGATACAGTAAATAATCATTTTTGACAATCAAGTTCAGGCATCCAAATGCATTCCAGTTCACTTTGCGACACGCCTATGTAGACATAAACATGAATGTATATCAAAAGCAGTTCATCATTACTTAAGTTTCCTAGACGTCCATATTAATTCAACACACTACAAGTAGAGCCTCCATCATTTTTGGCCGACATACTAGGTAGTATGTCCCTGACACTTTGTCATATACTTGAGATGGAATTACCAAATAATGTAGAATAACTTATTTATTTATTTATTTTATTTCTTCGGTTCACACCTTTTTTTTTAAATAGAGATGTGAACACGGAATACGTGTCACTTCAATATTCTTACTATTTTCAAACTAAGCTAAATGCTCGTGCTATGAAAATAGGACTAACTTGCTAGTTTGGAGTGAGGTTCGAACCCGCGACCTTTGGATCACGAGGCAAGTGTCCTAACCACAAGACCATCAAGCTATACAAAATAAAAATCTTATACATATCTAGATAAAAGTGTTCATTATAATATGTAAATATATATCAGCATGCATGATCATTTACAAATGTATACATATATACATAGGTACTTATGAAATTTATAAAACAGTATCTTTTAAAATAATTGTTGTATTGTTGTTTTTTGTTTGCTAGGAGATTTGATTATGCAAAAATAATGCGTATGTAAAATGTACCTCAAATAGGCGCAAACGGGACATTCTTCTGCTCAGATCCAATCCTCTCTCATAAAAACGGGGTTTTTTTCATCTCTACAATTTAATACTCTGTGACAGAATGTTTAAAAAAACATATTTTTCGTAAATACGTATATCTCTAATTAATTAAAGACAATTATATAGTGTATATCAGTATAAGCAAAGACATGTATTCATATATGTATTAATAAACCAAGTTTAATCAAATTAACGGTGAAATGTTCGTTAAGGAGATATCGGTAACGACTTTTAACGCTGGGAATGAGAAATACAGAAGTAAAAGGGAACCTCTGAATGGAGCCACAATTAAGGTTGTTTAGACACGTCTTGCGATTAGTATAGGAGCGACTCCAGATTGAAGACAGCTGGAAGATCGCTCTAAACTAAGTTGGCCCAGATGCCAAAAAATAGTGAATGAAAAAAAAAATAAGCAGCGAAGCAGCACAGAACAGGAATAAATTAAAGCGTTGAGTCTTTTTGAGTCGAAGATGATGATGATAATCATCGTAAGCTTAGTCAAAAATATTTCGTATTAAAACGCGCTTTGCGAGTTACGAATAAGGTCGATTGAAATATTCATAGGCGTTGTCTATTAGCACTCAGCGGGTGGGTCTCTTTTTGAGGTATTATCATCCTAATTGTTTTATTTGCAAATACATTAGCCTGTGTAAATAATAATTATGTTAGGGTTTTCGTTTATTATCCCATTGTGTATCTTTGTTTCTATTTGAGTAGGGTTTGTCCACACATTTGTTGTAATGGAAAATATACTTCTAGAATTTTAAATAATAATGTGATGTATTCGCCGCTTTGGAGTTCGAATTCACCTGGGCAAATGATAAACTTTAATTAGAAATAGTTGACAACACTTTCGTGTATCGGAAGTCTCTAGAATGTTCGGGCCCAAAAATTATCGGTCAAAAAATGTCGCTACATATTTTGTCGCTCGCTGATCACAGTTTCAACTTTAACGTTGCGCTCCGCCCCCCACTGCCGCGCATCCGTGCCTTTACAACTAGAAGGCGCGTGACGTTACTAAACGCTTCTTATCTCTCCCCTTTGTTCTCGGTCTTCACCTTTCGCACGTTCTGTAACTTATTTGTTTGAATGCGAGTTTTTTCATTGGAATACAAGATGCCACAGCTCGCTTGGGACTGGTCGCTACAAATCTAATTAATTAATTTTCATTTCCAGGGTATACGGGCAAGAACTGTCAGGAGGAAGTGGACCCTTGCAGCTCCTCCCCCTGCCAGAACGGTGCCACCTGCTCCGGCAACGTGACCCAGTTCAGGTGTGACTGCCAGCGAGGGTTCTCTGGCCTCCTGTGCCAGCACGCCCTCAACGAATGCGAGTCGTCTCCGTGCGTCCACGGCATCTGCGTGGACCAAGACGACGGCTACCGCTGCTTTTGCCAGCCAGGTTTGTTCCAAATTTTATGATCGTCGTATCACCTATCAGTATTATTAATCCATCACAACTCTTACTCACTGAGTACAAAATTATGACTTTCATCCAGCTTTTCAGGATTCAGACTCTGTGAAATTTCTTGAATAACAAAGATCTCGCCAAGATAACTCAGCAAATCTTCTATGTATAGTTTTCTGGGATATTCTGCCGTGTATATATGACCTCTCTGGCCAACGTTTCGGATCCCATTGCAGGGTCCATCATCATCAGCCCTGATGATGGACCCAGAAAATCCCAGAAAACTATACACAGAAGATTCTGAACGGCCGTGAAAATCTAAGGACATTTCTGAACTCGGCAAATATTATAATCTGCGCTAGAAATGAAATTTTTACGAAAATTATGCTATATTAAATATCAATTTTTATTTTTTATTAATATTATCAGAAAAAATGCTAAGGCCGTCATTGGGCAAATGAGTTTTTTTAATAAGGTTTTTTGGTAGTTAATTTTTTTCTGAAAATATTGCAGGTATATATTTACTTTTTAATAAATGTTGAGTGATAATAATGGTATGAAAATGTTTTTGGTACCCACTTTACCTTGTCCGTCCGCCATCGTACAAGTGTGGTCATCCTATTTTTATTTTTACTGAAATAAAACTATACAGTGAAGACTTTATCGATAGTATTGTCAAATACATCAGGTATCGATTAATTTATGTGCTCGTAGAACTATAATATTCCGTATATGCGAATAAACAGATATTTTTTTTAAAACTCAGATACCCGTACAACGATACACTTATTTAAATTCACCAAACACAGAAGGGAGCATGGTCGTAAGAAGTGGGTCCATTTGGCATATGCTCCTGATGCATTTCCACACATAAATTCTGTACGCTAAACTGATCTGGAAGTCTGGGATGATACATTACCACACACGCAGTCCTTAACATGATGATGAGTGCTCTATTCTATCATCAATAAGCATTTTGATTCATCAAGCTAGTTTATCAACTGATTTGCCGATATATCAAGGTTCTAGGCAGTGAATAAAGAATTAATACTTATTTTGATGTCTCAATTGTATCTTTGAAACAATTAAAAGTAGGAAGTCTTTTGTGTGTACACGGATAACGGATATTGCTAACAAACTCAAAAAAATCGAATATATATATCTCATTAGCGACATCTGTGGTCATTTAAGAGAATGAAAAAGCTTTGGTGCCGGCCGCGCTGAGGATTTTTGCAACTCATATGTAAAACGTGGCGTATAATTTAAATATATACAACATCCAAAAATTAATAGACATGGTATTATTCTATCATGGGTGGAAATGCGAACGTTACATTGTGTAAAATGATCACTTAAGCCAGCTGTACGATAGGTCGTAAGCCCTATGTACACACAAAAGACTTCTATACCTAATTTCACATTAAAATACAGTTTCGTCTCTGTGAGACGTCTATAATATATATTGTCTCGTCGAAGAAACATAGTTGACGCGGTGATGCTATTCAAAATAATACACAATCTAGTTGATAGTCCGGAACTTCTTCAACGAATATCTTACCACATCCCAACTCGCAATAACAGACATTCACCTACTTTTCATCTCCCCTTTTGTAAGACCAACTCAAAACAAAACTCCTTTATGTACAGATCCACAAATTCATTTAACACAAACTATCACCACATTGACATTTTCAACGCAACAATAAGAAACATAAAACAAACAATATCTACACTACCGCACCCAAACTAATTTGTACATTATATCTTCCCTTCTACTCCCGTCCCACATTCCCCTCCACCCTCCCATTCGCTATTAATGTATGTTAAAGTAAATTTTTAAATTCAGTGGAAAATTTTTAAGATTGTTTTGCTGTTAATTTTTCCCAAAACAAAATAAATAAATAAATAAATAAACACACAAATACACACACTCACACAAACTCACTATTGGAATGTTTTTTCTTATTATTTTATCGATTGTATATATGTGTTTTCTTGTAATTGGCCCAAAACTCTGTACATCAATTATTGTTTTTTTCAAGATTGATTAATTATATGGCTGTAAGAAAACCAATAAATGAAAAAAAAAAAAATATTGAATATAAAAGACAGCTAAAGTACAAGAAAAACCAACTTTTTGAAGAAGTAAAAGCACAAACAACTCGTTTGACCCGACCTGTTATTTTTGGTTCAACGATCAATTTAATATCTAATATAAAAGTGAATGTAAACTCTCATAAAGAAGTTTCATTGTAAAACATTGAATTCAAAATCCATTTGACGATCTGAGCAAAGGTTCAAAATGCGAGAGAAATAAAATCAAGGACCGTAAATACATTATTCAAAATGGGCTAAACCTTCCAATATTCGTCCGCGATGGAAATTCTTCAGTAAAATATTCCATACAAAATCGAGCGGGATTTAAAATGTCGTTGAATATTCCAATTCTGCACCATCCCTTTATGGACTTAAATCCACTATGAAAACTATTTTTAAATTAAAATTAAATTTTATTCAAAAGGTTTATTTTTGAGGCTTTCGCGGAATCGTACATTACCCGCACAAACGATAGCTATTGAAACTTTGTCAGGGGGACAAAAAACCTAAGGGATGGGTTAGAGGGTTGGTTGTTCCCTGCTAGCAAGGAAGGCACAACAAAAACTTCTCCCCTATCTTCATTCCTTGTGCATTCTATGCGGGTTAAAGGCCTATCGCTTGGATAACACTCTTCCATCGCTTTCGGTCCCGCGCTGTATTGGTGACTTGAAAGTTCCACCTTTCTTGGGAGTATCCCTTTTGCTTTCTCCATGTTCTCTTGGGTTATCCTACATGCTTTCTTCCCTTTGCCATGAAGATCTGTTTAGCTAGCCTTTTGTTTCCCATGTGGAGGATACTTCAAGCCAATTTCATTGAGATCTTTATATTTAGAGCAGAAAAAAAATTCATTGCAATATCATCTCATGCTATCTTTTATGGTTTTTTATTAGATTTTAATGAGACACTCACAGAATACTATATACAAAATACAATTGTTTATCAAATTCTGAGCTACCTGTATTCCATTGTCATCCCAATATATATATTTTTTTTATATCTTATATACCTAAAATGCAGGCCTACCTACCGGTAATCTGTCACATCACACGTCGAGTGTTGGCCAGTTGCAGTGGATATCTCTCCGCACTCATAGTCCTCAGAGCACATCGTCTTCACTTTATCCCTTATCACAATGTTCCCTCTCTCCTACTACCTAGACACCTCCTTCCACTGAACCCACAACCTACTTCTAAAATTCACTCCCACACACTACAATCTCAACTCACTCGAGGAAAAAAACGGAGGTTTTCGAAGCATATTGTGTTATACTCATAAATAAAATAATGGAAAAAACAAAAATTCTATTATTACGAGACGTGGCTTTAGGACGCGAATGAAAACATTGGAAATGAATTAGTAAATTATCAATTGGTGATTAATTATTTTATTTAATTGACAAAGTCACTAAGCAAAAATTTAATTAGTATACTATTCTTAAAATCACAATCTTTCGCAATTTATCACTCATCAATGAACGCTTTATTATCGCTGGGAATACTTTATAGAACATTCGATCACATTCTCGCACGTAGTACTAGCATTTATTTAATCGCTCACTTATTGGTAAGAACTTGCATGATTACTTATCATAATATTTGTCACCCCGAAATTTCATGACCGGCCACACCGGTCTTTGTTCCGCGGCCTATTTTGCACTGATAGAAATGTGAAATAAAACTGCTTTTTATATATGTACTTTTAGAACCCTCGAGAAGATCATTTTCATTTTTAGTGTTTAGAAGAAGGTTTTCTAGGCTGTTCCAGGCGTTTCCCAAATGTTTTAGGTAATCCTAGAGTGCTGTAGTAGTGCGCAATTTATTCTGCTAACCATTTCGTTGCAGTATCTTCGTTTTCCTAAGCCTTTTTCCCTCGACTGCTGGATGTAGACCTCTTCCATTTTTTTTCACTCCTCTCTGTTTCTCCCCCTTCTCATCCAGGTTTTTCCTACATGCTGGACTTTGTCATCAGACCACCTTTTGGGAGGTCTTCCCACTTTCCCATCTTTCGTCCAGGGTCTCCACTGTACTCATCTAGTATTCTCCTGTCGAGCCATATGTGTAGTCCACTGCCATTTTAGTTTCGAAATATCGTCCATAATATCGGCAACTTTTGTTCGGCGTCTTATTTCTGCATCTGCCTTTCCATGGGCCCGCTGTGTGCATTTTAATTTGTGTATGCTTTTTTCTGTTAGTGTTGCTGTTTCTAGGCCATATGTCAACATCGGGAGGGTACATGTATCGAAAAATTTATTTTCACGCATACTGGAATTACTTTATTTTCAAACAAGTGTTTCAATTTACCATATGCTGCCCAGCCCAGACCTACTCTTCTTGGTAGTTCTGCTGTTTGGTTTTCTTTTTCCAGCTTTATCTTATGACCAAGGTACACGTTACAGTATATTATTCGTAATTGTTACTCAGATAGTCTATCGTCTAACAGCAGTACTCTATGATTACAAAGTTGATGGAAAAGTTTTGAATGTTGTAGATAAAATACGACATCTAGGCGTAATTGTTGGCAAAAAGTTTTCTTTAGTCCCCCATATCAACTCCACAGTTGATAGAGGATTAAGTACTTTAGGCTTCTTAGGTTTAGTAAAGATTTTAAGAAAGTTGAAACTCTCATATTATTATTTAAGACCCTGATTCGACCAATACTAGAATTTAATACAGTTTTATGGAGCCCGCATTATACAGTTCAGATGAATAATATAGAGAAAGTCCAAAATAAGTTTCTAAATAAAATTATTAGCTTAACATACCGTCAAGTAACATTCTAAGTTCTTTTAGCTTTCTTGATAAACTAGAGAATATAATAATAGTGACGGAATTTCTCTTTTTACACAAATTAATAAATGGTAATATCGACTGTCCTCACTCGTAGAACGTATCTGCTTGCTTGTTCCGTCTCGCGTTAACTAGAAGTAATGCAGGTTTTGCCGTGGAAATCGCAGCTACCAACTACGTCTTTAATTTCCCACTGCAAAGGCTTCCTAGACCAGCAAATAGATACGAGCAACTTGACGTCTTTGTCGACAACTTTACAATATTCAAACATATTTTAAGAGGTTTATTGAAAGATTATAAAGTATTTGTCAAATTGGACTTAAATAATTGATTTTTATTTATTTTGATTATTGATAAGGTGAGATCGCTAATTGTTATGCAATATTTTCAAAATATTATGACGTTCTAAGCTTATGCTTTTGCTTTTCACTCTATATTAATACTTTTTATTTTTTGAATTTTTATTGTATAATGTTTTCCTTATGCTTCTGCTTTTTTATATACTTGCTTTTTATTTTATGTTATATTTATCTTTATATTTTTATTTATTTAATTGATAATATATATAATATTTTTTTACAATCATACACAAACAATGTTTACAAATCAATATTTATTTGTGTGTATATACCCCACCAAAAAGAATTATGATTCTTGTGTGTGGTGAGGGATAAAATCATAGGTATAGGTGGGTAATTTAATTAAATAACAATGAGAAAGAAAGAAAAGAAAATCTAATATATCAAAATCTTTATTAATAATACAATATATAGAATAAGCAGTCAAGTAAACAATAATATAGAATAAGCAGTTAAAAGAGACCAAACTCTAATCACAAAGTTAATTTTATAAGAAATGAGAACCCATTCGGGTTCACTGGGGGAATATGCACACAAGGCGCAACCGCAAAACATTCATCATCATGCAAAAAATATTGAACAAATCAAATAATTGTACAGGTATCTTCATCGATTCGTAGGAAGTACTCGACAGTATCTCTCACGAACAACTCGTATCAGAACCAAAAGAAAACAGGACTGACCAAACGGCCCTAAACGGATAAAAAGCCATTCACCGAACATACCTCAGATAGTCAGATCAAATGAATCTCCAAGTAGTCCACCAATAGGTGAATTTGGATTATCCCAAGGTACGATCCCTAGAACTCTACCATTTCTCACTCACATAAAGGACACATCTCAACAAAATTAACGGTGAAATAGTATTCCACGCAGACGAGATCTGCCTTCATGAGCAAAAGTTTACGAATCAGCAAACGAGAATATCAATACGTATATTTGTATTTGTATTTTAAGTTTTTGATTTCCACTTTATGTCATTATTATTTTTATATGTTATCATTTTTTAATTTAAGCTATCCATTATATAAATGTATACTTTACCTATTTATTTGTAAAAACCGTGTAGGGCATTAATAAATAAAAAATAAAATAAATCTCTTCGAGTTATTTTTATAAATTGATAATATTCTTAATTAAAAAAAATTAGCTTTGTGCTGTGATATTTATTGCCTGACCAAATATTTACACAATAAATTTATTTTCAATTTAACATGTTTGATGAAATGACGTATTATGATGTTGAAACCAAATAACGACTAATTAATTTACGTTAATTAAAACTTTCCAGCACAGCGACCATTTATGGCAGACAAACATTTATTTTCCAAAAAAACTTTCAACGAATTAAGTAAATATTTATTGAAAGTCTGATTGGGAAGGCTGTTAATGCGAAAATACACAGTTTTTTTTATATTGAACGTAAGAAAAACAATTTTTTAAAATATTAAGTAATATATATTTCAATTACCGACTCAGCTTTTTATACCTATTAGACATGCTTAACTATTCGGCATTGCTCGAGATTTGAATGCTTGTATTTTACATTTATATTTCATTGAAAATGCTAAAATCACAGTAGTAGAGTACATTATTTCGCATTAACATTGTAGAAATTATTCAAGATGATCATTAAAATGGAAAGAAAACATAAAATGTGTTATTTCTGCTTGAGTTAAGGCATACTTTTTTATATTTTAATACTCGGGTTTCAGAGTCTCAAAATCTTTCCCGAAAGTCGTAACAACACGGCAAAATACCTCAGAAAACACAAACTGGATGATTCTGAGTGACCGTGAAAACCTAAGAACATTCTTCATCTTTCACCCCTCCAAAGTTAATAATAATAATTCATTCTTTTTATATCTGATACTCTCGATACTCGAGTAGTACAATATAATGAAACTCAATTAGAGACATGGTTTATTTTCTATCCATTTAATGATAATCAATAGTGGAGTTATTAAAACAAACGGTATTTAAACAATCAGCATTGAGTCGATTCTTACGTTGTAAAGTGATTTATATAATATTAGGTCCTTACATATGAAATTGACGTTTAGTATGGGAGGAACATAAAGTCGATTTTTTTTTATTATAATATATTTATTTAATCAAAGTATGTACCATTGCTATCTATGCACTTTTGCCATCTCATAGGTAGTTCATCGATCCCTTTACTAAAAAAACCATTCGGAAGGGAATCAATAAAATCTTTGAAGGCGGTTTGGGCTGCCCCGTCGGAGTTGAATTTTTTCCTTTGCAAGAAGTTATCCAAATTTCGAAAAAAATGGTAATCTGTTGGGGCAAGGTCCGGAGAGTACGGTGGATGTCTTAGAAATTCCAATTGAAGCTCCTCTAATTTGGTAGCCGTCTGTTGTGCAGTGTGTGGTCTAGCGTTGTCATGAAGCAGCAGTGGCCTAGAGCGATTAACCAGCCTCGGTTGTTTAGCAGCTAGCTTTTCCATCATGGTTTGCAGTTGCTGACAATAGACATCTGCCGTAATCGTCTGGCCAGATTTAAGAAAGCTGTAGTGAACGACACCAGCACTAGTCCACCAAACGCTCACAAGTAACTCGCGTTTGTTGATTTGCTTCACTCAATTCGTGAGGTACCCACCTTTCAAGCTTTTTCACATTACCAATTTGCTTCAAGTGGATTAAAACAGTTTTATCACTAACACCGCAGCCTGTAGCTAACTCGGATGTGGTTTGCGATGGATTCCGCTACCACAATAGCCTTCAATTCTTCATTATCAACTTTGGTCTCCGGCCGTCCACGGGGCTTGTTCTGCAGGTCGAAATTTCCAGAACGAAAACGTTGGAACCAAAAACGCACTGTGTTTTCTTTTGCGGCACCGTCGCCATACACATCATTAATCCTTCGAGCCGTTTCTGCAGCACTGGTGCCACGGTGGAACTCGTACTCGTAAATAACGCGATATTTCAAGTTTTTCATTTTGTAAACTGAGTCTCGCAAAGAAAAAAACAATTGAGGAAAAAACAAATGAATTATAATTTTCAAAACACAAATATATGAGTAAATAGCTGTAAAAATTTGGATTTGGAATTCCTAACCAAAGAGAAGATATTTGAGATCAAATTTGCCAGTACGGTAAAACGTCAATTTCATATGTAAGGACCTAATATAACGTGGCTAGAATTAATGCGGTGGAATGCTAATGCAGAGTTGAAAGCAAAACGATTTTATCAAGTCCGGAAACGACAGAGGAATGATAAGCTCTCGGCTAGCTGGTCACCAAGAGCGTTTAAAAAGATCTGGAAGATTAGTTATTATTTTATTATCTCAACTTTTATAAGGCTACACGTATTATCAGCGCCCGTGCACTAGCCGCTCGGATTTGTATCTGTGCAAAAATGTATGGATAAAAAATGAATGTGTAAAAAAACTAATCCATGAAAACAAAGTTTTTATTATACTCCCTTTCTCATTTACTAGTTGAAACAGGTTTGACGCTTACCCCACGCGTTGGGCTTGAGTCGGGCGACGCTACGAATGGGAGTAATAAAAAATTTAGAAAAATTCAAAATTGTACTATAATTATAATTTTTTTTAACGAATATTTGATAGATCATTTTTATCGTCGCCACGAGTCTACTTGCAAATTTTCAGCTCAATTGGATCACGGAAAAAAGGGTTAAAATCGATCCAAAGTTTTTTCGTCAGACGAGCAAACAAACAGACGCTACGAGTTAAAAGAAAGGGAGTAAAAATGGTTATTAAGATGCCGCAAATTTTCAAAAATATTTTTGTCACGCGAAATCCTTGTTTTAGCTTGCAAAAGTTCCTTAAGAAACTTGTGTGTTAATATACTCTTCTTTATAGTGTTTTCTAAGCTGCACGCTTGTGCTATTAAAATAGGGCCAACTTGCCTGCGTATCGTCCGAAGCTCTAACTCTCACTACATTCACGACGCGAGTGTCTTAACCACTACACCAACAATCTACTCAATGCTGCGCCCCACCGCGCGAAACGTCACGATTATTGACGATGCCGTCGAGAACAATTAGGGGCGTGTTGAACAAGCGCGACTCGACTGCCGGAGCGCCCATCACCGCTGCGGGTGTAATCGACAGCCTCCGTGACGTCACAATCAGATAATCCGATTACGGCGGCCGCCATTGTGTCCTGCAGCCTTCAAAATGGCGGCGGAAATTTCGACGGCAGATTTGCGGGCGATTAACCAGGCAAGAGGACGCAGCCGCCTCTGAAACGGCCGCTTACAAACGATTACAGAATTACCGGTGATTAAGTAGTCGTGATTTGAATCGGCGCACGGGATTATGACATTACTGCACGTGATTGGAGCGTGTTTACTGCGTGAATTCAATAGGAACCAATATCCTTTATACGGGATCATGTTGTGCGCTGAGTTGCGTCAAAGTGCGGCGCGACAGCGAGTCGTAAATGAAAAACCACTTTGAAAATACGAAAGTCAATCACCAATTGTTCGAAGAATATTTTTTCTTCTGAAAGAAGGCTTGAACTTTGAAGTGACATTATTATTAACACAAATCACTTTGTTTATACCACTTTATTAGATTATACAATCTACATGTTTCGAGAACAATGTTCTCTTCATCAGGATTGTTTGTGTACTAAAAATTGAAAAGGTTAAACCATGCAAGTGTGTTACAATGAAGAATAGGATGAGGGTGGATGAGAGGAGGGGGGGGGGGGGTTAATTATTAGGAATGTCATCTGAAGGGGATGGAATCTTAAGTGGAAAAATATTCAATAGTGAGTTGTGCACACATTTAGTCTGAGTGTTTATTATATTTGAATTAATATTAACATTTTTCCTTATTTCAAGTATGTGGGTGGCAGGAAGAGATATTGTTTCTCTTTTATTTTTGTTTTTTATGTGCTTTATTTTATTTAAAGGGTCACCACCAATATTTAAATATTGGGGTATCTAAATATTGGAATATATATATAATTCGGTAAGCAGAGAATAAAAAGAAGAATTTGGAATATACTTACAAGATTTATTTATTTTTGAATACACAGATTTTTAACAATACTTTTTAATAAAAACTTAAGACTAGTTATAAAACACTGGATGAACGAGGTCTACGAGGAGAGTGTTAAAAATCGCGTCTCCCCCTCTATTTATAGACATTTGCGAATGCTTCCAGAATATTCTCTCAAAAAAGGTACAGGGCTGTGCTGTCTGCGGCTTCCGACATGATCGATATCTTTCGATGAGAATATCGAAAAATATCGATCCAAGCCTCAGACTACAAGTACTTGAAATAAGGAAAAATGTTAGTAAAAGTGATTCATGTTTTATTTTAATAAATCATTTTCAAATAATAATTAAAACATTCAATAAACAATCCAACAAACTTCATACAGAAGAAAAAATATTCTTCGAACAGTTATATAATAATTAACTTTATCTAAAATATGGTAGGGAATCGAATCCCTGTACGGACTGTTATCATAAATTTGTATTAAATTTGTTTACCAATGTACCGATCGAAGATTGTAAAAACATATTTAAAGAAATGACCAAAAATCTTGATTCAAAATTGGTAAACGAATTGTTAAAAATATTAAACATTTGTATAACCCAAAATTATTTCTGTTATTTAGATAAGATATATTGTCAAAAAGATGGACCAGCTATGGGTCAACCATCCGGTCCTCTATTAGCGGATATATTCATGAATTCTGTAGAAAATAATTTATTTAATTCTAAAAATAGTTTATTAGAAAATGTTCTTCCGTGGTATAGATATGTCGACGATATATTTTGTGTATGGACAGGCACAGACAGACAACTACAACAATTTCTCACTTTTATCAATACACTACACAAAAACATTAAATTAAATTGTATTAAATTGTTTAGAGCAACTGACAGGATAGGAAAAGAAAAAAAAAAGAGTAGATAGGAATTAAACAGGGATTTGGCTTACCAATATGGTCATTTCTTCGGGGGCTTCTTTATTTTTTTCGTCAGTACACACGGTGTTAAAGATAATCGAATGTGTACAAACGCGTTTGGAAGTAATGGTTGTTGACGATTATTTGTATGTATTTGTATCTTGAGCATCACTTTTCGTATGGCTGCCCCATCTTTTCTTCTCATAATGGCCGCCGCTCACTGCTTTACCGACTCGTCCCAACGGTTCGTTCGTGTCGTAAATCGACACGAGTACGTTCTAGCTACTCTTGGATACGATATAAAGCCAGAATGAACAGAAAAGGGATAATCAGGTGGAACAAATGATATATTGATCAAGTTGCGCTAACAGACACTGTAATACAAAAATATATTTAAGGTAATAATAGTTCCTCACATCAACCACTTTAGTAGTTTACTATTTTTGGCTATTAGAGTAGAATTAAAAAAATTAACAATACTCCAAAGTAAAGCACTAAGAATAGTATTAAAAAGAAATCGATTCACAAGAATCAAAATGATGCAAGAAAAATTATAAATAATGGCGTTCAGACAAATGATTAAATTTAATCTTCTACATATCGAGGATAGGAAGCCAAAATGTTTATTTCGAACTTTACAGGAGAGCAAAATAAAGTTATCTTAATTTGATTTTGTCAGTGTTTGTTTTATTATTAAATAAATGATTTCCATAGTAGCTGTTGGTCTTGTGCCTCTCGCCTCGTGGTCCAAAGGTCGCGGGTTCGAATTTCACTCCAGAGCAGCAAGTTAGTCCTATTTTCATCGCACAAGCGTTTAGCTTCATTTTAAAATAGTAAAAATATTGATGTGACACGTATTCCGTGTTTGCATCTCTATTTAAAAAAAAAGTGTTTTGGATTAACAAATATAGAAATCGTTTAATAATAAAAGAAACATTGACAAAATCTGATTAACAGAATATTAATTTGCTCTCCTGTAAAGTTAAAAATAATCACTTACGAAATTTTGGCTTTCTACCCTCGATGTATCCAATAATATAAATGTATATACATTTATATTATGCGAGACTGCATCAGCCCTGATGATGGACCCTGCTACGGGATCCGAAACGTCGGCCAGAGAGGTCACATATACACGGCAGAATATCCCAGAAAACTATTCACGGAAGATACTGATTGTTAAAAAATCTCAATTGAGTATGACACGATAAATATTATCAGAATTGGATTATTATTATCGTGAAATAATTTCATCTAACTTTCCCCACACGTAAAACTACGTACTCATATTATTAAATATATCGTTTGAATTCAATCAAACCCTCCAACATTTAATATTGGATTTAATAAATTTGGTATGTGCTTGAAATTTTAATCAAATTCAAAATTAACTTTTTGCATTAATTTGAAACGTGCAAATAAAAAGGTTCGCCAGAATTTCTGAATAAATCATTAAATAATAAATTATAATTTTTTGTTAAAAAATTTTTATTACGTACGTATACGTTGATCTTAAAATGATTAATTTTGATAAATAAGAAATAAGTACAGCATGTAAAAATAACTTAAATTTTATATATTGTCACGTGGCGTGGCTAGGAGGACAAATGAAAATACTAGAAACATATTAATTAGTAACTAAGTATTTTTAATAAATTGACAAAGTCACTTTACACGGATCGAATTAAACACTGCCTTTGAATTCATACAATCATATTGCATAAGAATAGGCACTCCACTTATAATCTGTTTTTTTTTTTACAACGCACAATGGTAACACTGTTTTCGCCGCGGTTTGCCGCTATATCGCGTCGGTAGAAACGTCAAAATAACATTGACGCGCCGCGGCTTGGGCCTGTTATTTATACACAATCACGTCAGCTTTTCGAATATTCCAGACGTTTGTAGTTTGTTCCCGTCGCTTCCTGATCGTTCTAGATGTTCCTTGAAGGTTTTAGCTAATTCCAGAGTGTGTTAGCGTATTCCAGAATATAGTAGAAGGTACTTACTTAAGGAGATTTCGATAGTTTTGTTCCGTAGTGAAACATTACGAGAGATTCCAGTCATATGTTATTATCCTATTTCTATCATCACTTATATAACCAAATAAATTGTAATGACCAGTGCGATTTAACAAATGTTTAAAATAATTTCCAATAGTCTTTAAGAACATTTGTCCAAATATTTTATCATGATAATTTTTATATTTATCCTCACAGTCAGGTAATATAATTATTTTTAGGTGTATTTGAAAACAAAATATAATTATATATAAGTCAAGGATTGGTTTTTTATCAAATTGTTTGGACGAAATTATTGTGTCCGAAATCTTTTAGTTTTAGTAAATAAATTCATGTGTAAAATAAATTCAGAGTAAATATAAATTTAATAAAAAGAAAACGATACTAATTAAATAATCAACATGGTAAAAGCGTTTAAAGAAAATTAATTAATAAAAATTAACTTAATCCTTTTGAAAATAGTTACCTTTTAAATTTGTTTTCACATAAGATCCATATTAGTTATTCGGCTCTCATATAATATTATTTTATGTATGTTTATATCTCTGTATTGCTATTAACGAACCATTTGCCTCGAAATATGTTGATTATTCAATAAACAGTGGTTTTATGCAGTGTTTCCTTTTTATTAATATAAATAATGCTATTTTGCTATTAAAAACATCTAAATTTAATTAAAAATAACTCAACTAATCTCAACATTTTTGCGGTAAATATGAAAGATAAAGAAAATTTTAGATTAGAATTTTTTAATAGTGATTCCATTAATGATGCGTAACTATGGTTGTTCACCAACTAGGCGAATAATCACCAGTGAACTAAAACCTAAGCCTTCAGTCACTTTAATTCACACTTACTGATTGTTCATTGATCCAGTATTCGATCGAATCTACAGTAGCGAAGGGAAAAACTATATTTCAAAATGAAGACTACAACACACGCACGTTCACCAATTTGAAGACTACAAAGTGTACACTATATTTATAGTAAAAAGTACACGAAGTGAACTAATTATAGTACTACGAAATTGTAGTACTAATGAAGTGAAGTTATGAAGTAATTGTAGTATTAATGAAGTGAACTATTGTAGTACTACAAAATAAAAAGTTCGGTGACTAAAAAAAAAAAGGTCGCCGGAAAAAATATATGAATATATCGTCATTTTTCGGTAAAATAACATTTGGCGACCTAAAAAGTATGTTCTCGTTCTTTCGATAACTTTGAAATGTGTGTACTTTGTAGTATTCAATTTGAAATGAAGTGTACTATTTGAAGTATATACTTTCAATAACTTTGAAGTGTGTTTGTAGTGTGCACCACATTCCAAAAGGTGTGAAGTGTATACTTCAATGTAATGTAGTACAGAGCGGACCCATCACTAATCTACAGTAATATTGAGCTTTGATGATTGAACAATTAGGTGAATTTAGATTATGGTCGTAGACTACTTAATAGTAGTCAAATATAAAGGTACGTTGTCAGTTAAGCGGCGATTTATTCATTGATACCTAAATCAAGAATTGAAGGCATCCCTGAAAAAAGGTTCAATATAGTAAATCAGGTCACAAAAGGATTTTATTGTTTTAAAAATGGTTTAAGTAGGGACTATCTTCCTCTGTGATTAAGACCAAACTATCCATGCACTGCTCTGACTTTGGACACTTTATTCATATTTAAAAAAAAAAAAAAAAACATTTTTTTATATTCTTCTTTAGTGTCTTAATTATTATCTTGTTTAATTTTTGTTAAAATATTACTTAGTAGGCATCGGTGTGCAGTTTATATTTTGAAATAAGCTCCTACTTATATTGATTTTCTTTGAAATAAGTCGAAACAAAATATGTTTCTCATAATATTCCGGTCACAATTATTACCATGTTATTAAGATTTTTGTATATCATTTTACATTTTACGTCATTCTATACATCACAATATTCTATCGGATATATATTTAATGTCGCATTTTTTCCATATATTATGTAGATGTAGTTATATGTATGTTTACATAAAATTCATACTTTAATGTACTGACTGCACACGATTTTAAGTTACGTACCTACTTAAATGTTGATATCTTACATAAATTTTATTTGTTATTTTAGGCCTATTAATAAGTGCAACACTATAGAGCAAATACATAGTATTTTTTACGCTCCGGGAACTGAATCCAGGATCTTCAACAAATCCCTAATCCCGGTATAGTACTTTCAGCTCTGGATTGGAGTCCCTGCTCCTGTAGGTACCCTCTTCCAACAAACCAACTTATAATTGAATCTTAAACCTGATTGATTTTAGCAGAAATTTAGATTTAAACTTTGTGGTGCGCCTAATAAAGAAATGATTGAGGTCCAAATTCCTATTCATTTAATTATTTCAGTCCCCTAGAAATATCAAAGGATTCTCATTGTTCCGAACAAATTTAGGAATTTTGTTCGAATTGAAGAAAATCAATTAGGACGGGCAACTACGTGACTCAAATATTGTTTTCTAGTGATGTATTTTATCAAAGTTCTTATCTCTTTTCTTCATAACTCTTTGAAATTTTTGCACGTCTTTAAATCAATTTTCGATATTAATATTTTTAGAGAACGTTTAATGATTACTTGAAAAAAAAAAAATAAAAAAAAACATTTCCAAATCGATATTTTAACGCATCACCAAATCACGCAACGCAGGGTCAGTCATCCATGAGCGCATTCTCTCGAACATTCTAATAGATTCCATTACAAACTAAATTACTACATGGGAATCATCTATAATGCTCTAGAACAAATCTCTCGAAGGAATTTATCTATAAAAGGCGTCGCGCAACGCGAGGTCAGTCAATTCATTTCGTAACTATAAGTGGGCGACATCTCAGCATTAGAACCAGTGTGACCAGTGATTCGTGACGGTGATATTACAACACGCGATACTACCAACAGAGCGAGAACAGTGCGACTAGAAGTGAACATTGAACGGTGTTTACTAGAAAGTGATCAAAGCGTTAATTAGTACGAATTAAGGAACAGTGCAATAATAAGTGTGTAAAATATTCGGGAGACATTTATCGACTGTAAAATTAAAAACGGTATCAAAATTAAATTAGTGTCCAGTGACTTTCTTTGGTAATAAATTAAACTTAATTAATTTGCCGTATTTCATTCGTCTTCCAAAACCACGGTCGTGACAATATGAATTGTCTGCCGTGTATATCTGACCTCTCTGGCTGACGGACGTCTCGGATCCCATTACGGGGTCCATCATCAGGGCTGATGTGACGAGTAATTGTTGAGTTGAGATTAAGTGTTAGCTTGCCATACCGTGCCGAAAACAGCGTGTGTCCTGGTTTGCGTTATGTTAAGCAACTACATAAACCACTCGTTAAGCATACTGATAGCTGCCCGTCTAAAACTTACCCGTCTTGTCAGCCCTAATGATGGACCCTGCAATGGGATCCGAAAAGTCAGCCAGAGAGGTCAGATATACACAAGGCAGTTATATCCCAGAAAACATCACACAGAAGAATCTGAACGGTTGTGAAAATCTGAGAACATTTTCAGATACGATTTAGTCGTACGCCATAAGTTATTCAAAGTTTAAAAAAATAAGTACCATAGTAGCTTTTTTAGACCTATAATTTATTTAACAAGGGTTGTGTCATCGTTTGTTTTCATAGAGAATAAGGTTGCTACTATTCATAAAGCACTACAAAATATTTTTCACGTACGAGTATTTTAAAACATGAGACCGTTTTCATTTTAACACGAATATATTTTTTTATGATAGCCGATATTTTTAATCTCATGAAAATATGAATACTTTTAGTTAGAGCATGAAGAAAATGAAATATGCCAATTCCAGTTTAAAGTTAAAAAATCGAATGTATCATTATATTAAACTTAATAAGTGCTCTTTAAATTCTTAACTTATTGTGAATAGAAAACATCATAATTTCTTTAAATTATTTTAATTAATCAAATATGTCATTCGCATTGAATTATCTAAATTGTATTTATTTACTTTTTAATTTTGATATTACATATAAAAGTTTCATCATTACAATTATCAGCCGCCTTCTATTATTAGCTTGTTGGCGTCGCTGTCATGACGCTCGCCTAGTGATCTGGTGGTCGGTGGTTCGAGCCCCATTCCAGGTCACCAAAAAGTTAATCTTATTTTCATAGTACAGGCTTTTGGCTTTGTTTCAGAATAGAAAGAATATTTATGCGACACGTATTCCGTGTTCGAATCTCTATTTATTGAAAAAAAATGTTATTCTATGGAACGTTTTCCCTTAAGGGGGGGGTAAGGTTAATTCGTACAAAAAAAGGCATGTTTTTGTGAATTTTTTATGACGACACAGTTAAAATCTCTTTATTAAAACTAATGGTATATTAAAGTCTGACATTTGAAGCATATTATGTAAAATTTTCATGACGAAATATTAAAAAATACGGCAATGGCAGCAATTATTCGGACGTGTCTCGGAAAAAAGTAGCGGTGTCCATCATAACTTGGTGCTAGATCATCTGAAATCAAAAAATCAAAGTTCATTCGTTAGATAATAGGTTTTCCCAGGTAACGCTGGGAGAGTTTTTTGAAATTTTAATTTTTCAATTTTTTGGAACACTTTGAAGGGAAAAACGCGATTTTTTGCGAAAAATATCGACTAATTTGTTATTAAAAAATAAAAATTAATAACAAATTTGAAAAAAAGTCTCCAGCGTTACCTCGTAAATTATGTACAGAAATAGTGTTCAAAATTTCAAAAGGATCGGTGTAGTAGTTTTGAAGTTATGATGGACACCGACTTTGAAAACGTGAGATGTGGGGAAAACGCTTTAAAGTTTTGCACACTGTAAAATTCAAAATAAAACTCAACACTTATTTTATACTTACACATAATCGTCGATGCCATGTTCACACAGCAAAGAGCTTTCATCATCAGCATCTTTTTGTCCTTGTCTACGCAAAACTCTTCCAATACAAATAGCACGTCCGGTAGTCATCAGGTGAGCGCGTCTCTTAGCTGCCCGAGCAGCTATAGAAAATCAGTCTGAGTATCGCTTAAATATTCATAATTTCGTCAATTTTGCTCCGATTAACTTGAAATTTTGACACAATATTCTTGCGATGTTATACATTCATTTAAAAAATTAAAAATAAAATGCAAAAAAAAAGTTAAAAACCTTACCCCCCCCTTTATGCCTGCTTCGCGCCCATTGGCGTCCGCAATTGGCTATCGGCTGTACTTGCCACTGCGCGGCTTTTAGTCTCTGCGATTGGCTTTCTCTATTGTCAGCTACTTTTCGAACGATTTGGTCATTTTTTACAACTGCAAAAACTTTATGTAATAGTATAATCATGCATTGCATACTACGTTTTTGAAGCAATCATAATATAGATGACACGTCGCCGTGTATGCGCTTGACTTTGACACATTTCCAACCACACCTATATTCTTACCTAAAAACTTCAAAAATATAAATATCTATGTATTTCGCCTTTAAGTTACTCGAATGTTATATAATTCATATATAATATTTCTACACATTAAATAATACCTTAATGTATACACTTCGTTATTTAAAAAAATGCTATTTTTTTAATTTTTGAAGCTGTAAGTGGAAAAACAACGCGTTACTCGACGAGTTTAAGCGCAATCATAATATAGATTCATAAAACTGCGACTTTACAGTGCACGACGTCTTAAAAATAAAAAAAATTAAACAAAAACATTAATTAGTAGTACAAAATGTTAAAAACTTATACAATACACAGACTTTTTAGAAACATTTAATTATGAATATTACATTTTTTCCGGATGTTTTTTTTCAAAATTTATTCAACATTTCTATAAAGAGTGCATGATCTTGCTGTAAATAAAAAATAATACGATTCTTTTTAAAATATTGTTAAAGTAGTAAAATATATCATCTTTGGAATTCTGCGTGGATTCAGGCAGATAATAATTTCTATAATATCTATGAAATCATAGGAATTTCGAATTAAATCATAAGAATTTCGAATAAAATCTTACGTGACTTATGTGGGTAATTATGCCGTGAACCTAACCTCTATGGTTGAGGTTACATAGAAGTTGAAAGCTGGTGGAAATCTGAAAATATTTTTATAAACGAATAATTATATAAAAAATAATAAATCTTTAGAAAAAATATCGAAAATAACCAAAAAAATATTTTTTATTACAGCTTTTCTAGTAAATGTTATAGACTCATTCGAAAATAAGTTATATTTGTACATCATCTTATTTATATTTCCTTTATGTAAAATTTTATCTCTCTTGTGTATGTTAAAGAGATTTGAACAGAATAATTTTCGCTATTTTCATGAGATGATAAAACACTATAGAAACATTATATATTAATATTTATAATTTATATGCATATATTTAACATAGTTTAATTTATGTGTGCGTAGATATCTATTTAATTATTTTATTTCACCACCATGAAAAACATTATTCAGATACTCAGAGAATAGTCGAATATAGAAAAACATATTATGAATGATATATATTTTTTGCGAGAATACCTACTAGTAAATTATTCCTGATTACACCTAATACTTATTCAAAAATTCTTTTATATTAAATAATATATACAATTCGCAGCACACAAGACCTAGAAAGTCTTCAGATAACGTCTATATAACCACGTAGAAATCTTTCTCTACCGTAAAATGTGAATATCATTTGATTAAATTATCCAGCGTTATGAGTGGCTCCTGTCTTTCAGAGTTGGGTGTACCGACCATAAAATTTTATACCATCAAGATTCGATGACTTCATGTGTAACAACTTGGAGATAAAAAAAAACGACTCCACTAAAGACACGTCCAGAATGGAACCAAAAATAGAACTCATTTGTAAACAGAACACATTTATTTGTATATTGTAAGAATGAATAAGTTTCGGGACATAACAGGGTTATGTGTGTGTTGTTCTCGGTTATTTACTGGTTCGGGGAGTCTCGTCATGAAATATATTGATTATTCAAATGTTTCCAGCTCTGCTGCTGAGGAGGTGGAGACCACCGATGTTCCAGTTTTATGTCGTGACGTAGTTGAGAAATGCTCACTCTGTATGGCAGCATCGTTTTCAATTATCTTCTACTCGTACAATGTAATAAAGCATTTAAATATAAATTATCAATCCATTTTATGTACGCAGCATTTACATTTCATATTACCTTATTATATTAATGACTTTATTGTAGTGGAATAATAAACGTATATGGTACGCAAATATTACATATCGTTGTATTTGCTACAATAGACTTTATTTATCTAGTTACGGTAAACCCTAAAAAGTTAGATAAACCCTAAAAAGAGATAGTTACGGTAAACCCTAAAAAATAAATAATTATATTTAATGTGAAGAAAATTTTATAAAGTATAAACTCTTATAAACACCATAAAAATAAAATGACCAAATGGATACATACATGTATCATATTCTTAAACAATGCACATCTCAGAAGTGCCATGAATCCGTCAAACACGAACAGGGTGAATTAACAGGCAGCTTCTGGATATGTCCAGGACAGAGTCGCACGGTTAGCGTGATGATTGACAAAGTTATTAAATGGAGAAAAATATTAATTTAATGCTTTGGATTTAACAACAGCTAGATTCACAGCTACATTCTCTTAAAATCGTAGCCGAAACCCAAATTCCTAGACATTGTCTGAATTTTTGTATAAAAGCCGTGGCTAACGATATACTCAAATATATTTGTCTCTCGTTTCCGTTTGTACATAATTTTGTGAAAGTTTTTCCACATGCGACATACAATTCAATTATTCTACAAGTAGGAGTCTACTTACCCGTGCCTCCACCGCTTCCGCCTGCCTAACCTTCTTAGCTTGTTGTTTGGCATTAATAATTACTAGAAACGTAAACAAAGGGAGAGATTGACACAAAAATGTCCGACTTTCTGGACATCTCTGTAGTTATTCACAACAGAAATTAAATTAAAATGAAGATTAAGATTAAAATCCTACTATTTTTGTTAAAACCAATCACGAAAGTATTGGTACATCACAGTATATTATTATTATCATATTATGTTCAACATTAAACTGGGCTATGGTTCACATCTAGAATTAACGATCAACCCTGAATGAAATATAGGAAAATGAATTTGATTCTCTAGACAAAATTTTTGGACTATTGACTTTTTGGACGGGATCCATCAGTATTCGTGGCATTTTCATACCTCAGCACAACGATCTACAATGTTGAGTGTTAAAACAGCGATGTAGTTGTAAATCTACTTTCTTCAGCAAGAAGCTGAATATCTTTCTCAATCTTAGTAATCAGAGGTCCTCGTACTCTGTGTACGCTAAGGCTGAATTGTGACCTTTATGTTTTTCTGCGTCCAATGATGGAATGCCAAATTTAATTCCAAGGGTCACCTTATTTTTCCAACCCTTTTATGAATATTTGATGAAAAATACAATTACTCGGTTCGAAGAGTTTGAGATTGAATATTAAATTGTTAGTTTTATTGTAGTGTGTGGGACAATGAAAATTATAATTTGTTATATCTCTTTCAAAATAAGTAAAGTAATTAGAAAATACAACGGAAAGAAAAAAAATACTCCAATTTTATTGCGTTTTGTGATATTAGGTCCTTACATATGAAATTGACGTTTTGCCGTACTAGCAAATTTGATCTTAAATATCTTCTCTTTGGTTAAGAATTCCAAATCCAAATTTATACAGCTATTTACTCATGTATTTGTGTTTTGAAAATTATAATTCATTTGTTTTTTCCTCAATTGTTTTTTTCTTTGCGTCACTCAGTTTACAAAATGAAAAACTTGAAATATCGCGTTATTTACGAGTACGAGTTCCACCGTGGCACCAGTGCTGCAGAAACGGCCGAAGGATTAATGATGTGTATGGCGACGGTGCCGCAAAAGAAAACACAGTGCGTTTTTGGTTCCAACGTTTTCGTTCTGGAAATTTCGACCTGCAGAACAAGCCCCGTGGACGGCCGGAGACCAAAGTTGATAATGAAGAATTGAAGGCTATTGTGGAAGCGGATCCATCGCAAACCACATCCGAGTTAGCTGCAGCTGTTGCGGTGTTAGTGATAAAACTGTTTTAATCCACTTGAAGCAAATTGGTAAGGTGAAAAAGCTTGAAAGGTGGGTACCTCACGAATTGAGTGAAGCAAATCAACAAACGCGCGTTGACTGCTGCGTTGCATTACTCAACCGGCACAATAATGAAGGGATTTTAAATCGAATCATTACCTGTGATGAAAAGTGGATCCTGTACGATAATCGGAAGCGCTCATCGCAATGGCTGAACCCTGCCGAACCAGCCAAACCATGCCCCAAGCGAAAATTGACTCCAAAAAAGTTACTTGTGAGCGTTTGGTGGACTAGTGCTGGTGTCGTTCACTACAGCTTTCTTAAATCTGGCCAGACGATTACGGCAGATGTCTATTGTCAGCAACTGCAAACCATGATGGAAAAGCTAGCTGCTAAACAACCGAGGCTGGTTATCGCTCTAGGCCACTGCTGCTTCATGATAACGCTAGACCACACACTGCACAACAGACGGCTACCAAATTAGAGGAGCTTCGATTGGAATGTCTAAGACATCCACCGTACTCTCCGGACCTTGCCCCAACAGATTACCATTTTTTTCGAAATTTGGATAACTTCTTGCAAAGGAAAAAATTCAACTCCGATGGGGCAGTCCAAACCGCCTTCAAAGATTTTATTGATTCCCGTCCGAATGGTTTTTTTAGTAAAGGGATCGATGAACTACCTATGAGATGGCAAAAGTGCATAGATAGCAATGGTACATACTTTGATTAAATAAATATATTATAATAAAAAAAATCGGCTTTATGTTCCTCCCATACTAAACGCCAATTTCATATGTAAGGACCTAATATTATTTACATACTTATATATCTTTTTAATTAACTTTTACGAATCCGTGTTTGCAAAAACACAAAAATTGTTGAATCTGTATTCATATTTTAAATTATAGTTAATAAAATTTACAATTAGATTTAAATAAATATTATAAATATGATCAAAAATGACTCCAATTAGCTTTAAATAAATATTATAAACATGATGAAAAATGTCTGACACATTTTTTTTCAAGTAAATATAAAAAATAATTCAAATTTACACTATTTCTACTTTCTTAAGCAATACTGGTAAACATTAATAACGTTCATTTCTTTTTATTGTTGTTTTAAATTAGTATCGAAATAAAAGCGAAGATAAAATAAAAATATTAATTTAGCATGGTTCTATCACTAGAACGTTTATTTAACATTACTTAATTCAATAGCATCAATTATTTAAAAAAAATCTAATGAGAAGATACTATTATCATATAATAACTAGCCTTACATCCATGAAAAATCATGGGAAAATTACAAATAATTAATAAAGATCCTTGCGTGCCGCGCAACATTGACCGCGTGCTGATTGCGTGTCACATTCTAATTATCTAAAGTTATAATTCCAGAAAGTTAGGAATTACGGACCGACAGATGAACAGACGGACAGACAACTAAATGATTATATTTATGTAGATGCAGAGTAAATATTTGGAATCGCATACTTAAAAAAATCCCTTTATAATTTTTTTTTAAGATCAATAAATAGTTAGTTTCTTTTAAAGTTTATATAACAGGTTAATTCTTAAGAAATGTTTGATAGAAATTTTTATTAAATTACGGTATTAATCCTGGGGATCGGGGAATCACGAATATTTTTCAAAAATCGCGTTACGAGGTCTTCTGTAATGGGTAGTCTAAATCTAGCATATCAAAATATACCCCTAGCCATTGAAGAGTATAGAAAATGTGGCGTTCTGTCATGTAAACCCTGTATTTAGAAATATAATATGATGGTAAGTTTCCAATACAATATTTTTGATAACGTACAATGTTATTTTCGATATAATAATATTTTAACTTGGAACGTTAATTGGAACATGTCAACAAAAATGTCAAGATCATCAATATTATTTTTACTGGCTCCATAGAAAAATATTATTTTTGTATTTTCTGGACTCATTAATCATTCCACGAAAAAAAGTATTTCGGGCAAATCATATTACATTGAAATCATGTACACGGCAATCTGGAAAATTGACTAAGAATAGACCTATTTATACATACAGGGTGTCCCGTATCTTATCCCGTACCGTCAGGTCTCGACGAAAAATAAAAAAATAATAAAAACAGTCAGTTTAAACTGGGCAAAGTATTGATTTTGAATACTCGGTTTGGTCAAAAAGTGACATTTTATTCCAAGCTGGAGCAGTTGTCTTTGAATTTTGGACAAAAGTTTACAGAAGCATTACTCAGGATTACATAATAATAATAATAATAATAATAATAATAATAATAAAAAATAAAAAAGATTTCTAGCAACAGGAGTGAAAAGACCGTCACAAAGTGTAGATTTTTTTAAATGCTTATAATTTTTAAAACTTAATGTCTTAGATTTTTTCTGATATCTTTTATGACCTGGCCTATCACCCGATTTCGGCTAGAAGTCGAGATACGGGACATCCAAATTTCACTTAAGGAAATAATCTTGTATTTTTCAATTCATCGACATTTGTCATTGTTATATGCTTTCCAATATTTTCGTTAATAAGGTACCAGAATCGCGACTCCACGCTTTTTAAACTTTTTATTGGTACCCGTAAACAAATCGGATATGCCATATTGTAGATATTTTATTTCTTATATGATTTTTTTTGATGATCTATAACATACGTGCCCCGGGGAAAGTTGCATGTCAGTCACGGAAGAGGAGATGTATGGAAAAAACGAAACGCGGCAAATTTATGTTTTTTTTTAAATTCCGATAAAACAATATTTTTAAATTCCAATAAAACAAAATTAATAATTCTGGTACCAAAACTGATGTATGGAAGTGAAACCTGGAGCTGGCAGAAGAAGAATGAAATTAGATTGAATGTTGTGGAGATGAGATCCCTCAAACGTATGTGTGGCAAATCCATTTATGATAGAGTAAAGAATGAAGATATTAGGAATGAATGTAAAGCTGATCTTAGCATAATCAATAGAATCAAAAAAAGGTCGTTCAGATGATTTGGGATGTTGAGCGAATGAATGAGGAAAGAATGGTAAGAAAGAAATGTAATGCAAGTGTTGATGGCGCCAGAAATAGAGGGCGACCGCGAAAAACGTGGCATGACCAAATTAAACAGATACCGGAAAATGGTCCCGTTAGAAGCCTTAACAACCGATGAGCTTGCATGCGAAGATGTATGATTGTGGATGAGGCGAGAGCTGTATGTCAGGACAGAAGAGTGTGGCGATCTATCCTCTCTGCCTACCCCCATGGGGAAACGGCATAATGTTAAGTAAGTCAATAAGTGCTTATAAAAAAAATTATTAATCATCTATTTGTCAAAAAACACCCGATTTCTATCTAAATTTTACTCTCCCGGGTGATGTAACCCGCTAACTGAAAATAAAATGATAACAAAGATCCGATAAAAATAAAGATGCGTAAAGAATATATTCTCGTCCGCTTTCCCTTATACTTCGTACTTTTATGTTCAAAGTTTTCCATTGAATTTTCAACCCCCACCCTCAGCGCATGAACAACCGAGCGTCGGCTAATGAAAACAAATGTTCGCCACGAATTATTTATAAGATATTAATAAAAACGCAAATTTGTTAAAAATTTAAACATGCCCGTGATGTATGGCTGGGGGATGTCACATTCAGTTTGCAACCTCTTTTTCAGGGAGACAAATCCGACCTCTTACACATACACACGAGCACGTAGGACATCGGCCGTAATTTCCAACAGTGAGCCAAGTATTTGTCTCTCTAGGAATACCTTTGGGAAAATATTGGGAATCGTGAAAAACATACCAGTTCACACTGCAAATAGTGCGAACACATTTACATTAATTTCAGTTATGCGCTCCTGGTTAGTGAAAATGTTTCAAACAATATAATTGGTAAACTTTTCACATTAAATAACTTAAATATGATTTTTGATGGATATAAAGTGGTTCCATGATATATAAAATAATTATTTTTTCATATTATTTATAGATTTGTTGTTAAAATTGTAGAGATTTACAAATTGTGAAATTAAATTTTTTGAAAAACTTTAATGTTACCTCTACCTCTGTTCTGTTACTCCTGAAACATAAGTAATAAAATATGACAAAAATATTATTAAGCTCACGTAGAGGTAGCATAGTTTTTTATTATTAATTTCATTTCATGATTTGGCAGTAACTTCGTCGTGCAACATTTTACTTTAAAAAATATATTTTTATATAAACTTTGTGCTACACCCACAATGTTTGAGTTATTTAATACTAAATAACTAATTTAAATACAGAATATTATCTGTCTATTCAGGAAGGACAGGAGATTTGAATAGGGGGAGGTTTTTTCATCTTTAATAGAAGCGGATGTTTAAGATCTGTCAAGTATATAATATCACATTCCAAAACACTTCAATACTATAATAATACCTGAAGATGAGAGGAACTGCTCCTCTCGAAACTATAAAAGTGATAAATAACTCACGAATGGTTTGCGTAGTACAAAGTTTATATAAAAAATATTTTTAATTTTGATTATTATTAATTAAATTAATATACAAGAAAAGTATACAGAAAAAACTATGTATCGAAAAAATATTTGCTTGCTACAGGAATAAATTTGCAAGTCTGTAAAGTGCGATATTGTTTCGCTGTGTCAACCATTAAAGATAACAAAAAATCCAGACTTAAAATATGTATTTTTGTAGAAATGATATATCACTTCAATTTTAAATACCTATCAACATTAAATAATGCAATGAATCCTAAGATTTTTTTAAATAATATACAAGATGATACATGCAGTGATCATTTTTTTAATTAAAACACATTTTATTGTGATGTTCCAATTTTAGATCAAAATTATATGATAAATATTAATCTATTTTTATTGTATATATAATATAAATATGTTATTATGTATATTATTTTAAATATACAATAAAATGAGACAAAAAATATTTGATTACTGCCCATTTTTGATAATATTTATTGTATAAATATTTTATAAACAGGAAATTGGTATCGCATTTCTGGGTTCTGGGTTCGTAGCCCGGTGAGAACCAAATATTTTTTAGATGGATAGATATATCATTCTAATTGATTCGTCTAATTTGTTTCAAATAAAGTTTGTCTTTTTAAGAATAATAGACAAAACAACATCGAAAATTATTTTTATGTATAAGTGTAAATGTAAGAATATCACAGTGAAAGCAGATTTTTTTTACCAAACGAATCATTTTCAAAATAAACCAAAATTCCACTGAGATTTTTCTGTGACAGTTAATTCTGCAGCGGGCTTTGTGAAGACGCGTAACATTGATTAACTAGCTTTTTTATCTTTCTAGTTAGCAGAGTGAAGTTATTGGTTTGTGTGTTTGTTCACCACTATGTTAGTTATTTTATAAACATAAAATGAATTAAATGCCAAATTAATTCATTGTCTTGTAGGCTTTACTCTTATACTATTATTTTTAAATAAAAATCAGAAAAACAAAATTATGAATTTTGAAAGTTTCAAACGATGTTTGTATAATGATTTTAATTGGAGATTGATGGAACCACCTACGTTTATTACGAATTGCAAATTGGGAACACACTCTTTGTTCTGTTCGTAATAAATTATTAAATTATTCCATATATATTTATGTTTTGTATTTTAATGAAAACATACTTTTATTGTGAATTTATAATTAAAGAGCATAGTTTTTTGACAATTAAAAATCATGAATAACAGGGATATCCTTCTCTATCTCTACAGAGAATACTGAATACTACCGGCACTCGAACCCAGTACTCGCACTTGTCTTTCCTTGCTCCTGACTCAAGATCCAAATAACTTTACCTTACAAAAGGGTATAATATGGTTTTAGTTTAGTTTTCCAAGAAAATATTTCACGAAACAACTAGTTGTGTTTGCTATGCGTGTCCAAGTATAACTTTAAACTTACCTAGACAGGATATTACGATGTTAGCAGTATTTTAAAAGGTTAAATGGGTTGGTATAGCAGTGTTTGGGAAATAAGTTACTGATTTTCCATGAATTATGCGAATACGTTTGGTTTTTATAGAAATAAACAAAAGTTTCTTGCTGTTGTTATAATTTGGCCTGGTGATGCAGTGGTCGGTGGTTCGAGCCCCGTTCCAGGAAACCAGCAATTTAGCACAAACGATTAGTTTGGTTTGAAAATAGCACGAATATTGATGTGACACGCATTACGGGTTCACATCTCTATCGATTAAAAAAATCCTTTTAATCTATCAAAAAGTTAAAAAATGATACGGTGTCTGTGTATTTCTTAAGTAGAATCTCAAAAAAGAAAATTTTATAAATCGAAAAAGTGATAGAAGGACACGGGAAAAGCGAGGAGTCAGACTAAAAGTGGTTAATGCAGGACTAGTGGCTTAAATCTGGATGGGATTTAAATCAACAAAATAATAAATGTACATATTTAAAAAAAATCAAATAAATCATTGATTGCCGAGAGAAGTACCTAAATAATAACTGTCTAATGAAGCACGAATTTATTTTTCATACAGGGGAGGATGGCAAATTGGTGGTTTTAAATGTGTCGTCCCTTAATTTCTAAAATGTTAATGATCTTATAAATGCTGTATAGGATGAATAACCATACATACCCACTGCAACTTAATAACCAACCTTCGGTTGAAAGCACCTCACGAAGATAAAGTACAAATATAAACTAATATAAAAAGAGGTAAAGTTTGTAAGTTTGGGTGTTGGAGGTAATCTCCGAAACAACTCATCCTATTTCATAAAGTCTTTCACCAGTATTTAGGATAGACTTTCAGAATAGACATAGGCTATATATAATCCCGTTAAAATTAAAGGGCTTTTCGTGGTGACCTATTTTACAACTTACTAAAGTCGACGAAAAAATGGTCGAGCGATGAGTTTTTTACGAACGCTGCCTTAACGGTAAGAGATCTTTAAATATTTTATACAGAGAAGAGAAGAAGTTTGCGATGACATATATTTATATGTTGAGGTTAAAACACAAATTGATAAAGTATGACTATAAAGTTACTAAAAATCTACGCATACAAAGCCGCGTGGATAATCTAGAAATTAATAAACATGATTATTTCTGCTATTGTATGATATTTACACAAAGAAATAAGGTACTGATACACATGCTTATTAGTGGCATGCTCATTAACATGCCACTAATGAGCATGCCATAATAACTGTACACACTTGCTCATTATTAGCATACTTATTTTAAGCATGCTCAAAGCTAACAATCAAACACACATGCTTATTAGTGGCATGCTCTGACTGACCTAATTTGTCAATGTGCTTAGCATTAGTTCTGTTAAGTGGTATAAAATATGGATTTATGTGGATTTCAGAACATAGATCAGTGCGCCAGTTGAGAATTATTACTGAGCTCGTTAAAGCCTATCTACAAACAAATTTCGCAGCAAGATTGAACACTGGAAGACTTTACTAAGTTGGACATTGCCACAGTTTCGCGGCAGTGGAAAACAAAATGAAACACTAATGAAAATCAATTAAACTTGTCTGTAATAGGCACAAACTTTACTGCAGCACTATTCCGTAATTCGCACTGAATCGCTCACTCGAGAATATTTCACTTGTCTATAGTACACTTAATTCACGCCATTCAGCGAATCTGTCACACAGATTCACTACTAGATGACGCACGCAGATAATTTTTACATTCATTGCATGGTTTACAGTGCGTCTATCAATTCGCGCCCATTTGCATTTTATGATTTCGCTTTTGTGGTAAGCGCGCTGTCAAAAAAGTATGTGTATCGTAGCGATGGCGTCACTGTTTATATAAAATCATCGATTTCTGGAATTTTTTCGTATGTTTTTGGTTTCTAGGTGTCTCAATTTACTCTCAAACATCCAGTGTTAAAAAATCCTCGATTATATGTAGTTCTCGTAAGATCTCGTAAGAAAATTAAGTTATAATGTTTGATGTGACGTCGAGAAGTCCGTAAGGTCTCTCAAGGAATGCCACTGAAGACTTCTGGGACCCCCAAGATTGAAAGGAGCGGACAATTTTCGGAATGATACGGCACGACTACAAATTTTGTACTCTCCCAATAGTTCGAGGTCTAGAGTATTTTTGTGCGATCGGCCAGGGACCTAAAGGTCCTTAGGGCTACAATAATAAAAATTTTGTCACGTGTCTTCGATGGCTTCCTCATTTTTTCATGAACCTTGGCTTAAATGTCGGAGTAATTTTGAAAGGAACGCGTTTGATAAAATGAATACCAACCTTTATCCATGCATATATATTTATAAGTGTTAAACCGCCATCTAACGGTTGGGTAGAATAATAATAATCCTTGGAGGGCGCCATATTGCGCCTTGAATTTTTTAATGTGATCAGAATCAATAAAGACTTGAAAGGAGATAAATCTTCACGTACGGACAAAGAATCCAATGGCGAATCATTTTTGAATAAGTGTGACTAAAAAGAAGTACAATAATCCTCTTCAGATCTGAACAGAGGATCATGTAATCATAAAAAATCATGTGATTCATTGTAGCGACTCGTACCAAATCCATTCATGGATGAAAAAACTAGTGTAGTTAATGAGGGAATAGTAATAATTTTAATACTGAGGTAGTAGTACTTTGAATAAAACGTCCTTTCTTGAAACTATCGCCATATAAATCTTGTTTTTATTTGTAACATAACATGATTTAATGGGTTTAAGGGTCGCTCAGATGGTTTGGGCATGTTGAGTGAATGAATGAGGAAAGAATTGTAAGAAAGATATATAATGCAAGTCTTGACGGCGCCAGAAAGAGAGGGCGACCGCGGAAGACGTGGCATGACCAGATCAACCAGATACTGGAAGATGGCCCCGTTAGAAGCCTCAACAACCGGCGAGCTTGCAGAAGATGTACGAATGTGGATGAGGCGAGACAGAACAGAAGAGTGTGGCGCTTTATCCTCTCTGCCTACCATTTTTATTTCGAATTATTGCGTTTTTTGATTGTCATAGAATACATTTTAAAATATTGTTTGTGGTTTAAAACATGTCATTGTACATTCACGTTTTTGGTACAAAAAATATATTTGAAGCTGTATCTAAGCTGCAGATTAATTTTTTGTGTAGATAACTTAACTATTCTTTCATTTTGCTGTCTTTACGCTTACATATTATCAAACGTGTTTTGATATTTACTTTAATAATACATTATTTGATAATTTTTCTTATAAAACGACCACGCATTATGCGTTAATACTAAAATAACGAAACATAACGTAGGCGTTTATGAGACGGAATCCTAGTTTGTTAAATAAAGTTACAAGAACTGATTAAAATAAATATTTCTCAATCACACAATCTACCGATGTTACATTTTTTTCACCACAAGAACTAAAGCTTAGTATTGTATTAATATATTCTTATAATTTTATGCGCTAGTTTTCAAAGCTTACGACGATATCCTGACGAAGGGATCATTGGCACTGAAACTTTCTAGTATTTATAAGATGGTCAAAAAAAGTGAATTTTAATTATTTATATTAAAAGTTTCACTATAAAATCATTTTTCTCTTTTTGAAGAAGTATGTAATATATTTATTTTTTATATATATCTCCCTAATAACAAGACTATAACAGTAGTAAGTATTAATATTAAGGATACAAAGTAAAATAAATTGTAAAAAGAAATATTCAATTCATTTTTATCCGCCTAACTCATGGCAGTATACCAGTTTAATCACTGGATTGTTGTGTAGAAGTTGAAAACAAATTAGGATTTTAGGGTTTGTGAAAGATTTTTATTCTTTAAAGACACTATTACAGAGAGTCTCAAAACACATTTAGAAAAATTTTCTTTGCATTTTCTTTGATTATGCCTAGAAGACTTCGAAACCATTTAAATCTGTTAGTTTTGTGTTTTGTTATTATTATTATGTTCACAATACTTGTGTTTTGTGAACATTACAACTCCCTAGATAATAGATATAAGTTTTTTTCTCTGTGAGACATCTATAATATATTTAGGTTAATAATATCCCCTTGGTGATAAATGCCGTATGGAGTTCTTGAACAAACTAAAAATATACTGAATGTATAAAAACTGATCTAGTGTACTGTTAATGATTCGGATGGATGTGATACACATAAATTATCAATGGCGACATGTATACTGGTTCATGGCATGAATGCCCACGATGAAAATTTGAACCACAGATTGGCGGAAACGGGTAATCCAAAGTTAACACGTATACAGCTTCCAAAAATTTGATAGATGAGATAGTCGTTCGTGGGTGGAATTGTGAACGTTACATTGTGCAAAGTGATTTATTTATTTATTTTACATATAGTTTGAAACTTTCAAAAATTTGATTATGTGCAGATGTTGTTACGATGAAATTGGTGAACGTTGCATTGTGTAGAGTGATCACTTAAGCCAACTCATGCAGGCTGTAAGCCCTGGACCATCGTATAAAAGACACGTTTCTCATATAAATAAGTTCGTCTCTGTTTCCAATTTTAACAAACCGATTTTTGGAAATTAAAATCTGTTTTATTCTTTCTTAGAACTGAACAACGAAAACAAAAATAATTTATACCATTAATTATTCATCTTTATATTTCTTTGGATTCTGTGGATATAAAGATTATTATTGTTGAAGTACCTACCCATGTTAGAATACAAAACTAATACAATATTATATTCTGAAAGCGACTTTATGGTTTCCATGCGAGGATCACAGAATCAAATTAATTTATTTAGTCTTGAAGACCAATAAAAGTTAAACTAGTGTTTATATTATACTCAATACTGTTAACAATTTATTTATCTTTAAGGCACTTTTTATTATTAATTTATTTATTTTAATCATTAATTGTGTACTATGTAAAAACTTATTATTTATTTATTTTAAAAAATTATTGATTTACGATGTATATTTATGTAAAATAATTGTATGTAAAAAAAAATATTGAACTACTTATCGATCTGCGATATTTTTATATTTTATCATTTATTATTTTTCATTATTAATTATTAATTAACCGTTAAAAGTGTATTAAGTGTATTATATATTATCATATTCAAATGTTCACAAAATACTCAAACTTGTATTCTAATGTCAGTAAATGACCATCCGTTAGGGTCATCAATGACCTGTTGAAGCAACCTCTGAAACTTAGATAATATTTAACGATAATTCTCAATCTAAATGGATGATGTTACAAAGAAATAAGGATAAGAATATCTGTAGTAAAACTAGTTAGAAGTATGTGTTTAATGATGAAGAATAAAAATGTCACGAATGTAAAGTATGATATTTGATGACAGACAGTCTACGACCACCTATCGTGATGTTCAATTTTTTAAATATTAACATCATCCATTCAAACAAAGAGAAATAAAGTAATCGAACAATTCAATAAATTATTTTTCTCTTTTTAATGTTTTATTTAATTATATTTTTAAACCACAATATTACGTGATCATATTTATAGAAATCTTTGTATTTTTTGGTTCGATAACCCGTTATTTTAATGGGATTTATCTCCGGGAGCGCACGTGTATTAGGGATTCGAGAATAACCATCGAAAAAATTCCGTGTCAAACTTCACGGTACCGTAACGATTGTTATTCATCCATTGGCGGCTGTTTTGTCTTATTATCAAGTTGCACCATACATTGTCTTTTTCAACATTTCGTCAATTGGATCATTCTGTTTTTGTTGTAGTTAAACTGTCCTGTCCACCTGTCCATTTTTGTGACGCAGTGGTATTTAAAAATGTTAATTTTTGTTTTGTTCAATAATTTAATTTTAATTTTTACACTCATATTTTAATGCTTATATTAAGTTTTAAATTTATATTTTTAATTTTTATACTCATATTCTAATGCTTAGGTATATTATGTTATAAATTTATATTTTTAATTTTTATACTCATATTTTAATGCTTATATTAAGTTTTAAATTTATATTTTTAATTTTTATACTCATATTCTAAGGCTTAGGTATATTATGTAATAAATTCATATTTTTAATTTTTATACTCATATTTTAATGCTTATACCTGATACTTTCACTGCTTATATATACCTTTTATTGCTTTTATAGATGTACTTTATGTTCATATATTTTATATTTTACTGCTTATTAACGATATTGTTTAATGAATATACTTTTTGATTTTATGTATTATTTTTTTATGTAAAAGCCTGTAATGGGCGTAAAAAAGTAAATAAATAAATAATTTAGGTTTGATGAAACCTTCTTGTAATAAAACGATCACAAAAGTTTTAGAAATTTAAAACGAATGGAGTTTTAATTATATTTATTAAATAATAAAAATACATTTATTTTGTGACAGAGTTGTTTATTATTGTTGGGATTTTGTACTAAACAAGACAATTACCAAATAAGACTAATGTTCTTTGCGTACAATCGTTAGTGTGAAAGCACCTAATTTCATGATTGATTAGTCGAGGTCCCACAAAAATCAAGCAAATAAAATATAATAATGTATTAAATAGATTGATAAATGAATGGTATGCCTATGTTAACCTACAACTCATGCTTCAAGGTTCTGACTAAATTTACATCAAAAATGTAAAATACCAAAATATAATCCTGGATTAGAAATATTGAACGTTGTATTTTATTGTAAATTAAATTTTTGAATTTTAGCAATTGATGACAAATTTATTGCAAAAATAGGCAATTACCTGACTAAATATTAGGTCCTTACATGCGAAATTGGCGTTTAGTATGGGAGGAACATAAAGCCGATATTTTTTTATTATAATATATTTATTTAATCAAAGTATGTACCATTGCTATCTATGCACTTTTGCCATCTCATAGGTAGTTCATCGATCCCTTTACTAAAAAAACCATTCGGACGGGAATCAATAAAATCTTGGAAGGCGGTTTGGACTGCCCCATCGGAGTTGAATTTTTTCCTTTGCAAGAAGTTATCCAAATTTCGAAAAAAATGGTAATCTGTTGGGGCAAGGTCCGGAGAGTACGGTGGATGTCTTAGACATTCCAATTGAAGCTCCTCTAATTTGGTAGCCGTCTGTTGTGCAGTGTGTGGTCTAGCGTTATCATGAAGCAGCAGTGGCCTAGAGCGATTAACCAGCCTCGGTTGTTTAGCAGCTAGCTTTTCCATCATGGTTTGCAGTTGCTGACAATAGACATCTGCCGTAATCGTCTGGCCAGATTTAAGAAAGCTGTAGTGAACGACACCAGCACTAGTCCACCAAACGCTCACAAGTAACTTTTTTGGAGTCAATTTTCGCTTGGGGCATGGTTTGGCTGGTTCGGCAGGGTTCAGCCATTGCGATGAGCGCTTCCGATTATCGTACAGGATCCACTTTTCATCACAGGTAATGATTCGATTTAAAATCCCTTCATTATTGTGCCGGTTGAGTAATGCAACGCAGCAGTCAACGCGCGTTTGTTGATTTGCTTCACTCAATTCGTGAGGTACCCACCTTTCAAGCTTTTTCACCTTACCAATTTGCTTCAAGTGGATTAAAACAGTTTTATCACTAACACCGCAGCCTGCAGCTAACTCGGATGTGGTTTGCGATGGATCCGCTTCCACAATAGCCTTCAATTCTTCATTATCAACTTTGGTCTCCGGCCGTCCACGGGGCTTGTTCTGCAGGTCGAAATTTCCAGAACGAAAACGTTGGAACCAAAAACGCACTGTGTTTTCTTTTGCGGCACCGTCGCCATACACATCATTAATCCTTCGAGCCGTTTCTGCAGCACTGGTGCCACGGTGGAACTCGTACTAGTAAATAACGATTTCAAGTTTTCATTTTGTAAACTGAGTGACGCAAAGAAAAAAACAATTGAGGAAAAAACAAATGAATTATAATTTTCAAAACACAAGTACATGAGTAAATAGCTGTATAAATTTGGATTTGGAATTCCTAACCAAAGAGAAGATATTTGAGATCAAAACGCCAATTTCACATGTAATGACCAAATATTTATTATATGAATAAAACTTAACAGGACTAGAAAGCAAGAATACTATTGTTTCTGTTAAAATTATTTATTTTCTCTATATGTGGGATATAAATCAAAGGCAGCAATATCCAAAAAAAATTATCGCATTCATCTAGAATTAATAATTTATAATGTACTGAAGTGGAGATTTTATAAAAAACATAGTCTATAAATTTATAGGAAACATGATTTTGGAAAGAAAATAAACATAAATCTAGAATTCATTTGGTACATTTTAAATTAGTAGTCCTCGTTGACTGCATTCAAAATATTTTTATTTTGATATTGCTGCCTTTGCTTTTATACCCTACATATGAAATAGTAAAACTAATTATATCCCTCAAAATATCAAAAAATTATGCTGCACACTTGAATATTTAATTGTCATGAGGTACCATTACACAAATGCTGAATGTTCCATTACTCTAGGTAGTCGGAAAGTAGATATTTCGATTATTTAATTTGTATACAAGTGAAATCAAATAAAAGCATGTACCTAATAATAATAATAATAATAAGGAGGCCGAAAAAACAACTATGGGTGGATTGGGTTGAAACAGATGCAAAAGCCACGAGGAAATGAAAGATCTGGTACAGAATATGGTTCAATGTTCTTGCATGAATGATTTTGACGTAAAACTATGTACATTTACGAGTCTGGATAGGAGGCAGCATACACACGGATACTCAATTTTCAAAAAAATTCAAAAGCTCACTACACAAAAATCTTGCGCACTTATTCGCAACCCAAGTATTCATTCCACTTATAACTATAACTAACAATAATTAAACAAAATGAAAATATCATCTATTATTTTCTCAAATAGCAGACACATAGTTTCAAAGCTGACAGCATAGTATAGCTATACCCCCATCGATTTTTTTTAGAGTTTTTTGTTTGTATTTTAAAAACTGGGCCTATCTCTTCTTAAGGAAGATATTATTGTGTACTTCATATCATATCGGATGTAACGTGTACTTTATTAGTCAATCTATCGTAACAGGGCGGGAACACGCAGCCGCGACCGTAAATAGAACCATTAAAGTAGGAGAGATTGCTCACGATCGCCGACACCGGCCGCGTCCCGCTCTCCTAATAGCCCAATAATACGATCATACCAAATAATATTTTTGTGACCTTATTTAATACTTTTCTTATTAGTATTTTTTTATTTTATTTCATTTATACATATATTTTTTATTGTTCTAGATCGCGCCAAGCTCCAAAAAAATAATAAATTCTACACTAACTCATTAATCATCGTGATAGTGGGAGAAAAATTTATTAATTATCAATAATCACTGGACATTAAACTGGAGATCTATTCTGTAATTTGCACTAAATCTCGCATTCATCACTCCAGAACCTTCCTCTTGTATCGAGAAATTCTAATTCAAGTCATTTGATCGCACTGATCACTACCAAACACTTCTGACACGTCGGTAAGTACTTTATAACTAATTAAATATCCGCAGTGAAATCACCCGTTGCTGACGGTTTCACTGTTTCTATTTTTTTTCTTCGCTATCAAAAGTAACTGTTTCCCTCGATAGCTTCGTTCCACTTATATACATCTTCGGACTTTTAAACGTTTCGCAAGTCGTTAATTCTAGACTCTTTCTATTATTTCCAATTTATTGTAAAATGAGTGCTGAAAATCTTGGATAATATTTCTTCTATTCGTGACACAATACAGTAGCGAGCACAGTGTCCACCCTTAAAATAAAAGTTATACTGTAACATGTAAGATTTTGTTACATTATAGGATTGATCCCTTTTTACTTAAAATAATAAAGTAACATATTACAATAACAATATTTTACGGTCTGGAATAACCTAAAAGATTTTGGAACCATCACGACACGACTTTACCTATAAAAGAGATTACTGCGCAGTTAGTGTGCGTTAGTTATTTCTGACATATCTGCGATTACATAATGGAGTTCTGGTCCCGACACTAATGTATGGAAGTGAAGCCTGGAGCTGGCAGAAGAGGAACGAAAGTAGATTGAATGCAATGGAGATGAGATCCCTTAGACGTATGTGTGGCAAATCCATGTATGATAGAGTAAACAATGAAGATATTAGGGATGAATGTAAAGCTGATCGTAGCATAATTTAATACATAGAATTTATTTTTATATTAGGAATGATATTAGGAATGAATGTAAAGCCGATCGTAGCATAATACAGAGAATAAAAATAGGGTCGCTCAGGTGGTTTGGGCATGTTGAGCGAAAGAATGAAGAAAGAATGGTAAGAAAGATATATAATGCAAGTGTTGACGGCGCCAGAAAAAGAGGGCGACCACGGAAGACGGGCCATGACCAGATCAACCAGATACTGGAAGATGGTTCTGTTTGCCTGAACAACCGTCGAGCTTGCATGCGAAGATGTATGAATGTAGATGAAGCGAAAGCGAAAAGTTGTATGTCAGGACAGAAGAGTATGGCGCTCTATTCTCTCTGCCTTCACCCACGGGGAAACGACGTGATGGTAAGTTAGTTAGTTAGTTAGTTAGTCTGCGATTACACAAAAGCGAACCGTGCGTGTGTAGCTAGCGAGCCTAATACTAGCGACAATAATTAAGAGGAGTATTTAAGAGGCATCTGGAAATAAGTGCGACCACTTACGTGAATATGTGAGAATTTGTGCGGAACAATTAATGTATATTTAAGAACGGTGGTCCGATTTTTTCAATTTACTTTTAAAAGGTGTGGAATTCCGTAAAATCCTTGGTTACGTGCAATTCGTTATGCTTCTATAATTTCGTATCAATATTAGGTGGGCTGCGCATGTACCTTTTTGAAAAAATATTTTCATAAGTTTCTAATTAGAAATACTAGTAGATTTTTTTCATAATGTAAAGCAGTTTTAGTGTAAAACACCCTTGCACATTTTTTTACGAAAGTGGTTCTATATAAATTTATTAATTACAATTGGTTGTGGCCTTATCCTGGAAACCAGTAAGTTAGTCCTACTTTCACCCTAGTTCTAAAATAGTAAGAATATTGATGGAACTATTTTAAATCATTTAAAGAAGTTCACAATTTTTCATCATATTGTTACAAACAATAAATACTTAAAACAAGTCTATGCGCTTTGTGGAACGATATTGACAAAGATAAGAATTTTTGGAAAAAACTTGCCCTGACGATGAAGAAGTCTAATTTAAGATAAACCACCATAAAAGTATGTACCGAGTTATTTTTATAATTAATTTGTATACCCATAAAATACATAATTATATTATGAAATATAATACAGAATTATTATTATTATTACATGTACAAACATTAACATTTTTATGACAGAACATACAGTTACGTAATGTTACCATAAGAATTTGCTCATCTTACGAGAATTCACCCACACGCATGAATCATAATTTGCCAACCCCTACCATACTTCTAAAGTGGGCAGACATTGTACACTGAGATCTAATAAATATTAAATAAAGTTTTACTAAAAATATTTTTAAAAAGTTAATACACACCATTCCATGACGTTTAAAAATTAAAGCAGAATTCTTAATAAATTATATTATAGAATTTTATAAAAAAATATAATTCATGATTTAATTTTTATTTATACTTAATACTACCGTAGATTATGAGTTATCTATTACTACCGTAGTTTCGAGAGGAGCAGTGCAACATACTTATACACAATTAAATGAAAAATTGTCATTCAAAGGCTTTTTAAAAGTGAACAATTTTTGAACAAATGTAGATCTGTTTCTAGAAAAGTGGATAGAATAAAGAAAAGGTTGCTTAGACGATTTGGTCATGTAGAACATAGAAGAGATTGGTCAACTAGAGAAACAGAGGGCGTACAATATGTTCAGAGAAACGGCGTGGTGACAAGTTAGGGTTTAGAGATATTTCCATTCTCTTAACTAACGCCATGCCGTTAAAATTTTAGTAGCATATTTTTATATCGGGTGATATATTTTAAGATTGAAAGTACAAAATACTGTTTCATATTTGCTTTACCAGAACATATATCTTATTTGACTGAAAAATAAAATCTCCATGTAACAAAGTCCACCACTAAAGCTACCAGTACGCTAGATGGCGCTGTTCTATAATCCTGTAAATAATAATACTCTATACCAAAATTTATTTCGAATGTCCGTCCGTAACGGTGAGTAGCATTCCGTTTTCAAAATTAGTATGTAGCTCTCATTACGTTTCTTTTATAAAATGAAAAGCAACATTATTCCGTTTTTAAAATGATTTACACGACACATAAAAGCTTATGACTGATTTCCGATTGCACTTTTGAAAGTGCATTGGGATTTCCCAATGCAACTCTGAAAAGTTAATATACGTACAATACAATATAGGTACAATACAATACAAGGAAATGTTTAATAATATTACTTGATGTAAAGTTGAAATTCAAAAATAAAAAATCCGTCATTGTTTACGGGTTATAGCCAGTATTGTCAAGAAATATATATATATATATATATATATGTTTTGCTTGAGGTTTCCGCGAGCGTTATTGTATGTAACAAAAGGAACTTCTGGACTCCCTCGCGTTTTCTGTAAATGGTCTCCGTGAGAAGATCAAGGCCGACGTTTCGACACGGTATCACGTGCCATTGTCAAGGCTAAAAAGGCCTCAAAAGTTACGGACTAGCCGTATTTGTTCGCGGGTGACATGAAAGTTTCCCACCAATAAGGCTGGCTTTATTGGTGGGAGACTTTCATGTCACCCGCGAACAAGTACGGCTAGTCCATAACTTTTGAGGCCTTTTTAGCCTTGACAATGGCACGTGATACCGTGTCGAAACGTCGGCCTTGGTCTTCTCACGGAAACCATTTACAGAAAACGCGAGGGAGTCCAGAAGTTCCTTTTGTTACATATATATATATATATATATGTTTTGCTTGAGGTTTCCGCGAGCGTTATTGTATGTAACAAAAGGAACTTCTGGACTCCCTCGCGTTTTCTGTAAATGGTCTCCGTGAGAAGACCAAGGCCGACGTTTCGACACGGTATCACGTGCCATTGTCAAGGCTAAAAGGCCTCAAAAGTTGCGGACTAGCCGTACTTGTTCGCGGGTGACATGAAAGTCTCCCACCAATAAGGCTGTCGTACTTCGAATTCAGTTCAGTGTAACTAAATCGTCGCCATGTTTCATGTGTCAGTTGCGAGCGAAACTAACGCCATCTCTGATTCGAATTGTGAAGTTCAATTTATTTGCCCTCAAATTGTGCTGTACTGGCGCCCTCTGTGGTATCGAAACTCACTTGACTATTTTCTACAACTTTTTTCTTTTAATCTCTGCGATCTTCGTAATTTATCGGCAGGTGTAGGTGCTGAGTCATGCAAAGTACTTTGTCTACTTGTGCTGGGTGATTCATGTATTACCGGTTGGATAGCTAGAGATTTTGAAGAAAGATGATGTGTCGGTGCAGTTGGTGGTATCGTACAAGAGACAACTGGTTTGGTGATGGTATTTTTCTGAGTTTTAAGTTTTCGTTTAGCGAGAATCGGTTTCCAAGCCATAGGAAGTCTTCGGGAATCATCTCGGGTGTTTAGACTGTATGGTCTTTTCTCGATTTCTATCGCTTCTCTATATACTCGATGACTCTCTTTATTTAATGTCACCAATACCTTGGCATTGTCAAAGTCTATATTGTGTCCTTCAGTTATCGTATGCTGGGCCAACGTGGATGTACTTTTTCGACGTTTTACGTCAACGCGATGTTCGTCTATTCTCGCAGATGTTTTTCGATTTGTACGTCCGATATATGTGCCTTCGCATGTCTTGCATGGAACTTCATATACACCATGCGCTTCCAAAGGAATGTTGTCTTTTATGTTTCTTAATACTTGAGAAACTTTCCGTTCAGCATGAAAAATGGGCTTGATGTTATTGTTTTTTAGGACTTTTCCAATCCTGTCTGTGACGCCCTTAACATATGGCAGAAAGGCAATTCCTGAAGGTTTTTTCGTTTCTACACAATCTGTGTAAGACCTAGTTTTTCGTGTGAAAGCCTTTCGAATCATATGTTCAGAGAAGTTGTTGCAGCGGAGAGTTTCTTTAAGTATGGTCATTTCGTTTTCGATATTTTCATCGTCTGCTAATTTCTTGGCCCTTGCGACTAAAGTATTTGCTACGGAAGCAATGTGCGCAGGATGATGATGAGAAGCAGCGTTGAGATATCTATTGGTATGGGTTGGTTTGCGGTAAACCGTATGGCTTAGTGTCCCGTTGGATTTCTTTGTCAAAAGGATATCTAAGAAAGCTAGTTGTTTGTTATATTCCAGTTCCATGGTAAACTTGATTTTGGTATGTATTCCATTTATGAAATGTAGAAAGTCATGTAGTTTAGTTAGACCATGGGGCCAAACTAAAAATATGCTTTAGTCGCAAGGGCCAAGAAATTAGCAGACGATGAAAATATCGAAAACGAAATGACCATACTTAAAGAAACTCTCCGCTGCAACAATTTCTCTGAACATATGATTCGAAAGGCTTTCACACGAAAAACTAGGTCTTACACAGATTGTGTAGAAACGAAAAAACCTTCAGGAATTGCCTTTCTGCCATATGTTAAGGGCGTCACAGACAGGATTGGAAAAGTCCTAAAAAACAATAACATCAAGCCCATTTTTCATGCTGAACGGAAAGTTTCTCAAGTATTAAGAAACATAAAAGACAACATTCCTTTGGAAGCGCATGGTGTATATGAAGTTCCATGCAAGACATGCGAAGGCACATACATCGGACGTACAAATCGAAAAACATCTGCGAGAATAGACGAACATCGCGTTGACGTAAAACGTCGATAAAGTACATCCACGTTGGCCCAGCATACGATAACTAAAGGACACAATATAGACTTTGACAATGCCAAGGTATTGGTGACATTAAATAAAGAGAGTCATCGAGAATATAGAGAAGCGATAGAAATCGAGAAAAGACCATACAGTCTAACCACCAGAGATGATTCCCGAAGACTTCCTATGGCTTGGAAACCGATTCTCGCTAAACGAAAACTTAAAACTCAGAAAAATACCATCACCAAACCAGTTGTCTCTTGTACGATACCACCAACTGCACCGACACATCATCTTTCTTCAAAATCTCTAGCTATCCAACCGGTAATACATGAATCACCCAGCACAAGTAGACAAAGTACTTTGCATGACTCAGCACCTATACCTGCCGATAAATTACGAAGATCGCAGAGATTAAAAGAAAAAAGTTGTAGAAAATAGTCAAGTGAGTTTCGATACCACAGAGGGCGCCAGTACAGCACAATTTGAGGGCAAATAAATTGAACTTCACAATTCGAATCAGAGATGGCGTTAGTTTCGCTCGCAACTGACACATGAAACATGGCGACGATTTAGTTACACTGAACTGAATTCGAAGTACGACAGCCTTATTGGTGGGAGACTTTCATGTCACCCGCGAACAAGTACGGCTAGTCCGCAACTTTTGAGGCCTTTTAGCCTTGACAATGGCACGTAATACCGTGTCGAAACGTCGGCCTTGGTCTTCTCACGGAGACCATTTACAGAAAACGCGAGGGAGTCCAGAAGTTCCTTTTGTTACATACAATAACGCTCGCGGAAACCTCAAGCAAAACATTATAAACCTTCATGGAGAGGAATTTAACAACCACACCCGGAGTTACGAGAAGCTGAAATTAAAAAGGGCGAAACTACTTTGTGATCTTGCCTTTCTCAAACGCTGCAGAGACAACGGCATAGTTCCGGTCTCTATGAAACTGACCTTCCACACACGAACAAAGGCTACTGATAAGATCCTGTACAAAGCAAGTTTGGCATTGTTACGTGCATCGATTCAAGACCTACGACGACATTTAGATGCAATTAACTTCAAGCTCTATGATTCACATAGTCTCCTGACATTCAAACTACATCCAACTTTATGGGATCAGTTAGACTTCTTAACAGAACAAAGAGCCGATATCAACACTGCATTTGACACAAAACGACAACAAAATAAATTTGAACGCCTTGTCTCTAAAAGCACACAACCAAGAAAAGAGATAGATCCTAAAAAAGTTGTGCATAATTTGTCAGATACATTTCTGGATTCTACCACTACATCTGCCTTGGCCAAAGGTTTTAATTTTGCAATCGCTCCCTCAAAAATACCTATAGAGGACATTATAACTGGAGTAGAAGCAGCATTAGAGAGAAGCCCTGATGTGCTTGCCGAGACAATCCGACAACAGACGAGTGAAATACTAAGGAAAGCACAAATTCCTCCACCCAATATGACAAGAGAAGAATTGCGTGCTCTAAAATCACTCAGACAAAATAAAGATATAATTGTGCTGCCAGCCGACAAAGGCAACGCTACAGTGGTCATGAACACAAAAGAATATAAAGACAAAATGCTTGCACTTCTAGATGACCCTACGTATAAAATTCATAAGTCGGATCCCACTACATATCTTGAAAAAACCACCAAAGCGAAAATCCTTGCCGCAAAATTGAAACCAGAGACACAAACTGAACTTATACCTAGAGAGAAATCCTCTAGATGTCCGAGAATGTATGGTTTACCCAAGATACATAAAAAGGACACCCCTCTTCGACCGATTGTAAGTTCAGTAGGCTCTGCAACCCAGAACGTGGCGCGATACCTCGCTAAGAAAATGCAGCCGTATGTCGAAAACGCCAAATCTTACGTACGTAACTCTGAGCATTTCATACAGCTCTTAAAAGACCTGACCATAGCTGATGAAGATCTCCTTGTAAGTTTTTGACGTAGTCTCCCTGTTCACTAATATTCCAGTCGACGATACCTTGAGGATAATCAAAGATAAACTAGAACCACCCGAAGAGATCTACGCCCTTATTGAACATTGTTTGAAAAATACCTATTTCCTGTTTGACCAAAAGATGTACAAACAGATTGACGGTGCACCAATGGGCTCTCCACTCTCACCGGCTATTGCAAATATTTTTATGATATGGTTCGAGGAACAAGCGATAACCTCATCGGCAAACAAACCAAAATTGTGGCTCCGTTATGTAGATGACATATTTTTAGTTTGGCCCCATGGTCTAACTAAACTACATGACTTTCTACATTTCATAAATGGAATACATACCAAAATCAAGTTTACCATGGAACTAGAATATAACAAACAACTAGCTTTCTTAGATACCCTTTTGACAAAGAAATCCAACGGGACACTAAGCCATACGGTTTACCGCAAACCAACCAATACCAATAGATATCTCAATGCTGCTTCTCATCATCATCCTGCGCACATTGCTTCCGTAGCAAATACTTTAGTCGCAAGGGCCAAGAAATTAGCAGACGATGAAAATATCGAAAACGAAATGACCATACTTAAAGAAACTCTCCGCTGCAACAACTTCTCTGAACATATGATTCGAAAGGCTTTCACTCGAAAAACTAGGTCTTCCACAGATTGTGTAGAAACGAAAAAACCTTCAGGAATTGCCTTTCTGCCATATGTTAAGGGCGTCACAGACAGGATTGGAAAAGTCCTAAAAACAATAACATCAAGCCCATTTTTCATGCTGAACGGAAAGTTTCTCAAGTATTAAGAAACATAAAAGACAACATTCCTTTGGAAGCGCATGGTGTATATGAAGTTCCTTGCAAGACATGCGAAGGCACATATATCGGACGTACAAATCGAAAAACATCTGCGAGAATAGACGAACATCGCGTTGACGTAAAACGTCGAAAAAGTACATCCACGTTGGCCCAGCATACGATAACTGAAGGACACAATATAGACTTTGACAATGCCAAGGTATTGGTGACATTAAATAAAGAGAGTCATCGAGTATATAGAGAAGCGATAGAAATCGAGAAAAGACCATACAGTCTAAACACCCGAGATGATTCCCGAAGACTTCCTATGGCTTGGAAACCGATTCTCGCTAAACGAAAACTTAAAACTCAGAAAAATACCATCACCAAACCGGTTGTCTCTTGTACGATACCACCAACTGCACCGACACATCATCTTTCTTCAAAATCTCTAGCTATCCAACCGGTAATACATGAATCACCCAGCACAAGTAGACAAAGTACTTTGCATGACTCAGCACCTACACCTGCCGATAAATTACGAAGATCGCAGAGATTAAAAGAAAAAAAGTTGTAGAAAATAGTCAAGCGAGTTTCGATACCACAGAGGGCGCCAGTACAGCACAATTTGAGGGCAAATAAATTGAACTTCACAATTCGAATCAGAGATGGCGTTAGTTTCGCTCGCAACTGACACATGAAACATGGCGACGATTTAGTTACACTGAACTGAACTCGAAGTACGACAGCCTTATTGGTGGGAGACTTTCATGTCACCCGCGAACAAGTACGGCTAGTCCGCAACTTTTGAGGCCTTTTAGCCTTGACAATGGCACGTGATACCGTGTCGAAACGTCGGCCTTGGTCTTCTCACGGAGACCATTTACAGAAAACGCGAGGGAGTCCAGAAGTTCCTTTTGTTACATATATATATATATATATATATATATGACGCCAACCATAGACAATTTTTTAAATTTATCATTTTGTGCCTATTTCCTTATAACTATGAAATATATTTTCAATATGAATGTATATTTTCGTACCAATTGCCTCCGGGTTTTAACTCGTTGTGTTATGGTTTGGTGGCAAAGGAGTCGTGGGGGCGTGCCGCGGGTTTGTGCCACCGGGTACTCTATGAATGTATATTTTCGTACCGATGTGCCCCCGTATACTGGGAAAAGGCAAAATTTTTCAATTTTTCTAATTCAAAGAAAAAATATTTTCATCAATATGAATCCATATTTTCGTAACAATGTGCCCCCGTATACTGGGAAAAGGCAAAAATTTTCAATTTGTCTAATTCAAAGAAAAATAAAATATTTTCAAAAAAAGAACATTAATTTAGGTACCTTATAATATTCATTTTTTCGTCTCATCTATAATTTGCGTAAAGTAATGTTGTCTATGGAAAGAGCATTTCAAACTTCAAAAAGTTGTTAAATAATTTTAATCTTTAAAATGTAATAATTTTTTAAATTAGATTTTATTTTTGAAATCAGGGCACCTAAATACACCAGTAGGTCTACGATTTATTCGTAAATTAAACCACTCAAATGTCGAAATATATATGGAAAATTTTCAAACTTTAAAGTGTAATAACTTTTTAAATACTTACGACCGCCAAATGTTTGATTTCAGTTTTGCCATCAGGGCATTTAGCTACACCAGGATACTTAAAAAAAATCGATTGAAGCCATAAAGTAAGGTTTAGCCAATCTTTAAGCCAACTGTTTTTGCGTTTCCCACCAATCCAAAAACATAATTGAGCGCTACGAAAGATACGATTTGTCATCAAATCGTTATTATTCAGTGTTTCGACATTGTAGTGTCGGTAACGGCTTATCCTATCCACAATTCAAGAAACAGCGCACCCGATACATCACCTTTTCATCACATTTCAGAGAACAAAAGAACTCCTCCAGATCTGATGAGCCTTTTCTTTAGCCACTATAGCTTGCCCAACGTAACTTGGCGAATTTGGAACTAAAACCCACCCCGCCCGCACCCGGCGGTGACCCCACGACCTGTCATTCGGTCGGCAGCTGTGACATCTTGATTACCAATATACACTGAATTATTATGTCCTAAAAAACCAAAACAGTCCGGGATGGTGCAAGAACAATTGCCAATGAAGTATTAAAGTTTTGCGAAGCTGAAAAAGCGAATAATGGACCGATATTACCGTCTGACAATTTGACAGATAGAACGGCCGCCATTTCTGCATGGTTTCATTAGTGCTGCCCGACCAAATTTCTGTTTTTAATACGACACCGGTCACCGGACATTCTGTACATTATGTATTGTGTAATAAATTTACACCCTGACAACTTCTTTTACGCGACAGGGACGCCCTCGCACGCCAAGTTATAGTGGTACGTCTATAGTTCCTCATTTGACAAAGATCTGTCAGGAAGAAAATTAAAGTAAAATTTATTTCATGTTGCCTACAAATGCAATATTCTTGAAGAATATGCCTTTTACATCAAGGACAAGTGTACTCGGTGAAGTAAAGCCCTAACCTCGAGAATAAAATCAAATTGGTCGGGTCGCAACACAGAATAATATAGAACTCGCATTGCGTACATAATTTGTCGCCAAAAGTGAGGCATACAACGCTGTTTTAGGTCGCGCGGTGGGGGGAATGGGCGTGAACAATGAAACAGGGCCGTACTCTGTCAAGCTGTATTTATTTAATGAATGTTAATATTTTTATAGAAAAAAACCGTGTTATGTTTAATAAGAAAGTACTGCCGAAATTACTTCTTATAATCTTAGATGCAGTATTTATTTAAATGTTATATAAATCATTGAATATGTACTTGTGCTATGAAAAAACTTGCTAGAGTTCCGAAACAGGGCTCGAACCAACAATCCGCAGATTTCAAGCGTCATGACCACTACACTACCTAGCGCGTCAAGTGAATTATTGTGTTATTATTTGCGTACTTAATAAATCAATGTATTTAATGCAATAATATTTATTAACTTTAATAGTGGTGATTATACATTTATTATAATAGTATAAGAACGGGTTATTTAATAATTATAATTTAATAATAATAACGGATTATTTAAAAGAAAAACGTTATGACTCATGTAAAAGGCATTAATGTTTGTATATATTATAATTTTTTATGTTTTCATTAATTTTTATTTTTAAAATAAATCTACTTTCTCAAAAGACAACAAAAAATACGTCTTAATATCAAAAAACCGGTTGATAAAATCTTATTGTATCAATTTGTAAACTTATTTGTTGTCCCACAAATAATAATATTTTATTCATAAGTTGCCGCTTACTTTCAACTATGTTTAATAGTTTACATCATTTTTTTTTCATAAACTGCTTTTATCAGCAAAGTAATATAGTCATTCTCACGCGCACTCAATTTTGAAAATATATTAACTCCTAAGAATGACTTTAAAACTTTTGATGACATAGATATTTTTTCGTATTTGGATGTCATCTAAGAATTATTTTCATTTTTTTTTTCAAAATACATTTTGTTGGCAAGCATATTTTAATGACACCATCAGAAGGATACGTGGAATTTATACTACAATACAGAAAACCACCAATCTAGGCCAGGCACACACACAGTGGAGAGGAATGCCACATAAGCAAATAGAGGCACGAGCAAAACACGCTCGGCCGACAGGTCATTGCACCATCATTTCGGACGATTTATTCACACTCACGCTGCCGCATTCCAAGACTCCTTTGTTCGTAAATTATATAAAAAGAGGCATACGCCCTAGGCAGGCATGTCAGTCCTTCGTAGACCTCCAGCGGGTGGCCCGAGGCTATGGCCCTTAGAGTATCTATCATTGTCTGTATAATCATACTCATGTATATTTTGTACTTGTTTTATCGAGATAATAAATAATCAAATATTCTACGCCTTTGGAGCTTTTCCGTAGCATGACGGTGGTGACCCGAAAAATCAACTGCTCCAAACCACCCAATAGTGATGGGTCCGCTCTGTACTCACTACTGCAATGTAGTACTACATTACATTGAAGTGCACACTTCACACGTTTTGAAGTGTAGTGCACACTACAAACAACACGCACTATTGAAAGTATATACTTCAAATAGTAAACTTCATTTCAAAGCGAATACTACAAAGTACACACACTTCAAAGTTATCGAAAGTATGAGCACATACTTTAAATAGTACATTTTTACGTGAAATTTTTGGGAAGTTGATGTAGATAAATGAAGAAATCTCTGGAAACTGTAACAACCCCCCAGTGTTTGAAAAAAATTTGGGATCGAATGAAGAAGTCTGGTTGGCCACCTTTTTTTTATTTTTAGGTCGTTAAATATTACTTCGGAGAAAATATCGTGATTTGTCTTAAATGTTTTT
>JADDOH010014242.1:0-58411 GCA_016648135.1 Agrypnia vestita | reverse complement strand
ATTTTTTTAACGAAAATTTGATAGATCTACTTGATCGTCACCACGAGTCTGCTTGCAAAGTTTCAGCTCGATTGGATCACGGGAAAAGGGTTTAAAATCGATCCAAAGTTTTTTCGCCAGACAAGCAGACGCCACGAGTTAATATAAAGGGAGTAAAAAGTGGCCTAATAGTCATTGAGATATTTTCTCCAATAGACTGAAAAATTGAGTTTCGAGAAAAATACAAAAAAATAATGAAATTCGTTTAAAAATTCACCTACCACGCTTGTTTCTGATTGCTATAAACTCAACCAATATTTTCTAGATTTTGAATGACAAATGACTAAAATTATTCTTAAACTCTTCAATCTGTAAGATAAAGCAAAAAAACACAATTTTTGTAATTGTTTCAAATTAAAATTTTGAAAATCGTAAATTTAAATTTGTTATTCATGTCCATATCAAAAATGATAATGATAAACAATGATACCTACCTGTCAACATACTACACTTACCTAACCTTAAAACACGGATAAAATGAACTATGTCAACAACAGTGTTTGTGGTGAGTAATGTATTTTTTTAACAAATTTAACACTAGTTATTTGATATCAGGAATGTTGCAATGTTCTAGGAGTCCATACCGGTTTTGGAGGCGCAATAACGGTGTATGACTAACCACCAGGAGCTTTATTCCCGGTTTCACACTAGAGAAGCACATTGGTACCGTGAGCAGTCTGAGCACGCTATCCAATGTTGTATTATGAAGTTTTATTGGTCGTATTATGGATCACCAGCGAAGACACTTCACCGACAGACATTGCAGAGACTACTTTAGTATGGTAAACGGGACCCGAAAAAACATTCGTGTATTGCTGTACGATTAATAATAATCGGAATTTACCATGAAGTTGTTTAATATAAATCTGTTTTTAACTTTATTGCTGCCATCTGGCGAAATCCTCCCAATGGTTTATAATCTCGGAATCTGCGAATCTTGATAGATGTCGCCGCTGCGCTGAATAACGTCCGTCACTTTGCCGACGTAGAACAGGGATCCACAATCTGCGGATATTTCTTTAGTTGTCAGTCTTTGCGGCTGGTTCGTTCCTACAGTTCTACATCCTCGCATTAAAATAGTCCTGCATTTCGTTGTACTTTGGCGGTCGTGCTGTGAGAAGTGATGTGCTGTTTACTTTGTTTGCCAAAGAAATAAAACTTCCAACACAAGGAAGTATCTATAACTACATAAGTATTTACATACATAATAGTACATATTTTGTTGAAGGTTTAATTATTTTATGGATAGATAATAAAATAATATTAATCACATCTTAATAATAATAATTACTCTATCGGTGCCTCTCATCAGGTGAAACTAAAGCCCGGTCGCCGAACAGAGAGATTTTCGTACATTGACCCTACGCTACGTATCCTTGTAGCACGCGTACAGGCACAGCGAGCAAGCGTGACAGCAACATAATTGTACGCGTGCGACAAGGATACGTAGCGTAGGGTCAATGTACGAAAATCTCTCTCTTCGGCGACCGGGCCTTAGTAGGCGATGGAAAAAATGTTGGTTAAAATGAAAGAGTATATTTTATTATATAAATATAATACGTAGCCACCAACAAATTTCGCAATGTTTTGGAAATGTTACACGAAGTTACGATGGACAAACGGACGGACGTACAGACAACGAAATTATTATAATTGGGATAAGAATGAATTGGTGACTCAACATTCGCAGATGTTGTTCATTTCTTTTTTCTTTTAATAATTATTTCAAATTAAATTCAAGTAGTAACATTTTTTGTTTGATCTGATGAATTTTGGAATGTGCGCAAGTTTGCGATAACCTCACGGTAGGTAGGTACTTTTCAAAACTGCTGCGCGGCCGTGTGCGCTCTGCTTAGAGGGATCGTTGCTTATTCTCTGTAATGGTTGTTAATACGCATGTAGGTACAGGGTTATTCGGAAAAAATAATAACCTCGCAGGACTACATCCCTGCTTTAATTATGAGTCGAAAATGTTCAAGCTGTCATGACCTAATATCAATAGTTATGGAGATACGCGACATCAATGTTTGCATTTTTTAAAAATATTTCTGACTTATTTTTTGGAAAACGTTGGACTATCATTACAGTAACTTATATCGATTACGAAAAATTCATTCGTTTCAATACAAGTTAAATAAATTGATAAAAACCCTCAAAAATTTCCAATTGGAATTCGAAGGTTATTATTTTTTTATTTGTCTTGTATGTAAGGAAATATATTTTACATATTCGATATAAGTTAATGTAACGATAGTTCAACGTTTTACAAAAAATAAGTCAGAATTATTGAAAAAATGCAAATTTTGATGTCGCATATCTTCATAACTATTGATATTAGGTCATAATAGCTTGAACATTTCCGACTCGTAATCAAGGCAGGAATATAGTCCTGCGAGGTTATTAATGTTTTACAAATAACCCTGTATATTGTAGATTGAGGTGCTTAACACGTGCAGATGCAGGCGAACAGCATTTACAAAATGGTCGACCGGGAAACTGCGAGGGTCTGCAGAACCTCGAGAAAGCCTGGTGAGCTGAGCGCCGGATTAAAATCGGATGATTTCAGGCCACTTTCACCATCAAAACGGAGTCTTCTGAATTAAAATCGCAGAAGTTGGTCCCGTGCGCCTCGACAAAGGTAAGTATTTTGTGAAAGCTGTTTTTGGCGCAACTCTTTCGGAAGGAAACGGAAACGACACATTTCAAAGGCTTTGATTTCAGAAATCGGACTGGTAGATAATAAAAATGAACGAGCGCGATTGTTTCACTCGTTGTGTAACAGTTTTTATTAGTTTAATTATTATTATAATAAACAATGTAGAACTTCAAAGAAAGTTATTTCAATAGCTGAAATCGAAGTAGCACGGAGGTTATGGATGTCAAAAAAGAAAGCAAAAACGTTTACATAGGTGGACAGTGCTAAATCAAAAGTCACATTGAAAAGTATTTAAGTTGTATTTTATAAATAACTTTTCAGATTCACAGACTGCAATACTTATATGGTATCACTGCAAGATTTTTTCTAATTTTATATCTATTTATTAATAAGCGTTAAGATCTCTTAGTTTTTATAATATTTACTAGTTAATAACAAAAATAACGGAACAATGGTTCGCATCTAAGTCCTAGTGTAGGTATACTTACAGCATCTTCTTGGCGCTCCGCGAAGAGGCGGCCGTAGCAACACGCGTTGAGCATTCGGGTTTGCTGGCCCGGGGTACAAGACGTTACACGAAGTTACGGGGACAGACAGACGGACGGACACACAGCGAAATTATTATGTTTGATATACTTACCTATATTTAACTTTTATCTCAGTCTAGTTGATCTATTTTAACATTATTAAAATTATTGATGCTCACTTTTTAAAAGTGTTTAAAATTAAAGCTTGTTTCAGAATTTTATATATAAAAATCAACACATTTTAATGGATGCATGTACCTTTGTACTATTTGTAACAATTACGCATTATGGCACGCTTGAACATTGATATTTTGTCTGATATTTGTCGCAAAAAGTTTGGAATACATCATATACTCAAATCAACAGTTTTAACACTAGAAATTTAATCCCTTTTTCATGTGCAAAAAAGATAATCATGTTTAAAATTGACGCGTGTGTTAAAAATGTTAATTTCTTACATGTATGTGAATAAATCAAAGGAGTATTATTTATAGAATTAAGGTACAGATACACATTAGCTTATTAGTGGCATGCTAATGAGCATGCCCAAAGCTAACAATCAAACACATGCTTATTAGTGGCATGCTCTTGTCATAGAATAGAGACGCTCTTGTTCAAAATGCGTACACACATGCCTTGCTTATTAATGGCATGTGTGTACGCACATTGCTAGTAATGAGCATGCCACTTAGTGGCATGCTCAAAAATCAACCGCCGGTTGATTTATAAGCATGCCACTGTCATTCACCATAGAGAAGGGGTATCTTTGGAGCATGTGTGAATAGGCTTGCTTATTATGAGCATGCTTATGTCATTCGCGGGCTTCGCGGCTAGTATTATCAATGCGATCTTCTCAGTCCGCGAAAGATGAAACAAATATGGCGCGTTGGGGAGATGATAAAACATTACTTTTCGTGACTTATTATAGAATCACGAATGTCTGTGGAATACTCGGTCACCGTTGTGTTAAAATAATATAGTGAGAAATTATGTTTATGAAACTTTATTAATAGGCATGAATGATTCAAATCTTACAATAAAAATTATAAAAACTAAAATCAAAAATGTGCGGATGGAAACTCGGGAAATTTTTTGATTTATTGGTTCACTTGAATTTTCTATTTCAGTTTGCAAAGTTTCCATTTTGAACAAGAGCGTCTCTATTCTATGATAAGAGCATGCCACTAATAAGCATGTGTGTTTGATTGTTAGCTTTGGGCATGCTTATTTATGAGCATGCCACTAATAAGCATGCCAGTAATGAGCAAGTGTGTACAGTTGTTAGGGCATGCTTATTAGTGGCATGCTCATTAGCATGCCACTAAATAAGCATGTGTGTCTGTACCTTTATACATTAAAAAAAACAGTAAAAATAGCACTTCTGAATTTTCTGATATTTATTATGTAGGTAATATAATAATTTGAACAAAACATTAAACTTTTTCTAAAATCAACGACATGTAAAAAAAAATTGTTATCACAAATGAAGTTCTTTAATGTTTAATCAGTTAAATGGCTGTAGCTATCTACACTTTATACAAGCAGGAATTGCTTACGTACGAATCAGTCGTTATTTTATAGAACAATCAGTATTTTATGCATATTTGCTATATGTCAACGGCATATCAAATTACTTTCGGCATATTACTTTTTTGCACATAGGATCGGTTGCATCAACTTGGTTTATAGTAGTTTTCACCAATCGGACAAACTGACAAAAAATCTATGTTTTTTATGAAAACCATTAACAAAATAAAGCATTAAGAATTATACTAAAAGAAAATCGCTAGATAAGATTCGAAATGGTGCTAGAAAGTTTACAAATAATAACATTTAGATAAATAAAAAGTATTACTAATGGAAGAAGTAATAAATTACAGTTGAATTCTTAAGAAAAATAAAAAACAAATGAACGTGACCACTGCACAAGAAGAAAAGTTGAAATAAGATTAAATTTTAGAAAGAAAAAAGATCGCAAAATTCTATCGTGCACGGTAGAATGAAATTGTATATTAAACTACCGGGGGACATTAGGGATGAAGATAATATCACAAATTCTAAAAAAATATTTAATTCTAACATTTGAATAAAATTTTAAATAACTATATGTAATTCTATTTATATAAGGAAATGAAAATTATTGCATTACCTACTTTAAGAAAAAATAAAAATAAATAATAATAATAATTTTATGCCATTAGGGTTAAAGTATCGAGTGTTTTTCGAGGTTTTTTCGAATAGGCAATACTTTTTTCCAGCAACAGCCAATTTGACAGATGATAGCTGATTTTTGTATGCTTTGTTTGGTTTGCGACTTCGCCATGAATAGACTTACGCCAGAGCAACGTTTGCAAATTCATTTCGAAAATCGTGGTATCATAATAATATTTAAACACTTATGGCATACAATTATCTTTCCAATAAATCCAATACCGTGGCCATTACCACGATTTGTATACGTTTTATTTCATTTTAAAATCTATACCTACCTACTTCTAAAAAAACAAACCATATTGTCAGAAACATGTTTCAAAAATTTTTTAGGAAATTCAGAGGCAATGAGCACATTTTTCATAGTTTCTCTTATTATTATTATTATTTTAATGCGTTTCAGATTTTCATAAGTATATTATAATATTTTGTCAGCAAAATATTAAATTTAGCTTTTTTACAAATGTATGTGTGTTTATACAGGGTTATTTGGAAAACATTAATAACCTCGTGGGACTATATTTCTGCCTTGATTATGAGTCGAAAATGATCGAGCAACAATGATCTAATATCAATAGTTATGGAGTTATGCGACATCAAAATTTGTATTTTTTTCAATATTTCTGACTTATTTTTTGTGAAAAATTGGACTATCGTTACACTAACTTATATCGAATACGAAAAATATATGTCCTTTAATACAAGTCAAATAAAGAAATAAACACCTTCGAATTCCAATTGTAAAACATTCCAGTTGGAAAATTTTCAGGGTTTTATCATTTTATTTAACTTGTATTGAAATGAATGAATTTTTCGTAATCGATATAAGTTACTGTAATGATAGTCAAACGTTTTCCAAAAAATAAGTCAGAAATATTTATAAAAATGTAAACTTTGATGTCGCATAACTCCATAACTATTGATTAATATCAATAGTTATGCGTCATGCGGTCATGGTTGCTTGAATATTTTCGACTCATAATCAAGGCAGGAATACAGTCCTGCGAGGTTATTCAAGTTTTCCAAATAACCCTGTATTGTCCTGTCATTGGCAATAATCATTAATCAAAAAATATATTTCTCAATGTAACAATGTCCGTCACTAACGCTACCAGGTGGCACAAACAATGAAGCGAATAAAATGAGGTAGGTACAAGAAAAGTATAAATCTCTCTAACGTTACAAGATGGCTCAAATAATAATAAGGTATAAGAATCAAAAAAGCATAAAAATAATTCTCTATTTAATAATGTACATCACTAACTGTAATAATGTTATCAAGACGCTACGTTACTCTAGATAGCGCTGTTTTCGTAGCCTTAACTGGCGGCCGAAACATATAATAAAATTACCTACGTCGTTTTTTACGGGTTATAGCTAGTAATAATATAAAGGTGTAAAAGGAAATAAAATAAATTTGTAATGTGAAACATTCGAAAATAAAAGAGAATGAAATTAATTTAGTCGGTACCTACGCGTTTGTGTTCGGTATATGAAAAAAAAAATATATATATATATTTTTTAATATTGAAATTTTTTTATTGAAAATAAAAATATTACATACATTTTACATTGAATATTACATTTTTTTATACATGTTTAACTGTCCCCAGTAAAGTAATAAGTACTTGTGTTTGGGGTCAGGAGTATGATACACAAGAGAACGAATGAATAAATATGTACAAGCTAATAATGAACAGTTTAGAGAAATACAAACATCATAAGATAAATATTAGTGACTCAAGTATGCTAATTATTTCGGAGTATCGTTTTTTTTTATTATTCCAACTATTTTTTGTTTTAATTATGTATATTCTATTTATTTTATGTGTCTCTTGAATTTTGTATAGTGTTATTCAGTTCTAATATTCATTGGTAAGTTATTGAAATATGTGATACCTAGATAAGTGTAATGGTGCTGTGTGGCTGTTTTGTTATATGTATTTAGGAATGTTTAAGCATCCTATTATTTGCGCTCTTTGGCTATGACTGTGAGTATTATGAGTTTGTGGTGTATTTATATTTTGTTGAGTGAATGTTTCTTTATATTTATTTTGCTTTCACAATTTTTGCAATTATCAGAAACTGGCCCAAAATCGTAGCCTTTTTTTATCCATCAAATTTATACATTCCGATATCTGATAATGGACATATATGGGGTGAAGATAAAAAATAATAGATATTATATTTGACGACAATTTAAAAATAAAGATTAATTAATATTTTTCAACAATATTCTTTCTTATATGTATGTGAAATGTGAACACAATTACTGGATTTTGTCCACAGAGGGAAAATTATTAATTAAGATATATTATAGAAGTCTCACAGAGACGAAGCTAATTTATATGGGAAACGTGTATGGAAGTCTTTATATTGTGGCACAGGGCTTAAGACCTGTATGACCTGCCTTAAGTGACATTGACTTTACACAATGCAACATTCACCAATCCCACCGTAAGAACACCCACAAATTAAGAAATTTTTGAAATTTGTGTATATTCTAAATCAGTTTCTTTCATATTTCTTTCATTCGAATAGACTATGCTAGAGAAATCTATGGTTCTTCCTTATTTGTTCTCAATTTAGCCTCGTTACCTTCCAATCTTACCAGGATATTATGTGTAGCATAACTGTTTTGCGAATGATGTCAGCCCGAGGCTAGTAAAAATCTATATCCGGCAGTCCGGTGATGACCTGTGTGAATATATTTGTGTCTTTAAAAAATAATATGAAAATATCAACACAAATTCATGTCATTTCAACCTTTAATTTAATATAATTATAATACGTGCTATTAAAAAATATCGCGTATTTACGTATCGTATATTAAATATTATCGTGTATATTATTTTTATTATTATTAAATTATCATTTCTATTTAATAAAAGTACGAGCATTATACTGCAGCTTGTGTTGCACCAGTTCTGAATAATCAAAATATATTATTTTTTCAATTTATTTTACGGTACTCGCGACTGTTCGGCCCAATTCTTTGCTTTGAGGCTTTGACTCAAGCTATTATCAACAATAGAGAGCTTAAATATTTAATAATTAAAATGAATTGGAAGTATAAAAATACTCTATATAGTACAAAACTGTAAACTTTTCTTTAAATTTTAGAAAAACCCTTCCTTTTGAAAATAATATTTGAATTCCCGGTAAAATTTTCGTATAATTGTACGCATGCGTTTGAGCGATTGTGCTGCCACCATTATTTCTAATGCCGTGAATCTGAAGAAAATTGGTATTCTCTTTCTGAAGCGTGGGAAAGCATCGAGAGAAAAGAGTACAGAATTTTACGATCAGATGTGAGCGTATGTCGTAGCTTGGCTTGGTCGATTCAAAAAAGGGAGTCTACTGTCGTATTGTGGATTAGCGGATGTCAAATTTCTACGATGTATCCATTAATCCGAGTAATCTTCCATACGAGGTGTTTGTTTCATTACATATATAATGAATTCTTATAATAAAATGATCAATCTGTCTAATTAACGCGTTCATTTTCAGGTAGTACTCTCCTGTCAATAATACATAGCGATGGACTTATCTGTCCGATATCAGAATTTGTTATGTAGTAAATACAATATGGCTGCTTTCTAATGGCACAGGACGGTGACTTTGTATTTGTCTCTATGAATGTCAACAAAAGTGTTTAAGAAATGGAGTTACGCGTAGGTAATAAGTACAGACTCGGAAGGAAAATTGGTTCTGGCTCTTTTGGCGATATTTACTTAGGTGAGTACTTTGTGGCGTGAATCAAATAGTAAACAAAAGCCTTATGTCTTCTTACTTCGTTGACATCTAATGTGTATTTTTCTAATGATTAACTCGTCTGGGAGGATTATTTTGATTTCCGGATTGCATGTCCTGTTGTTTTCTCCAGTAAATAAGTTATTTACTTTATCGGGTTCCTTTCGGGTGTCTTCTGAATATTTCTTTGATGTACTTTTTTTACATTCCACTGTTTTTTTTATAAAATTGATGGTACAACACGGGTGCCAAATTTATCTATTAGGAATGATGGGAAGTAGCTTTTTACACAATATATTTTTTTAGTATTTTGAATATCGACTAGGTGGTACATTTTGGTGACGCCTTAAAGTCTTACACTTTGATGGTTGCATAAAATTCTTACAAAAGTATGTAAATTTCGTTTATTAACATATTTTTTCGTATTAAAAATTCTTTGTTACGCATCTTGAAGCGTTCCTCTCGTATTTTATTGCGTTGAAGAGTAATTTCTTGTAATGTTTTTATACACCCACTGCCAGGTAGGGAACTAGGTAGCTAAGTTGCAGTGCTGTCATCATTTTGGAATTTAATTTTCTTCACAAGAATTATGTGAAATTGAATGGTTTGATACATATTTTTAGCCAGCCATCATTCCATTAAAGATACATACCTTTTTTTTCTACTTCGGTTAAGGGTAGTGGTTTTACCATGGGCAGTGTTTTACAGACCATGTTTGGCAACAAGTTAGCGGTCAGCTGTCTAATGTTGCCTAATATCCTAAAATATGTCAGCACTCCTTTGCAATCTACATCCAAATTGTGTAACCACATTATTTGGACATGGTTGCTGATCCCTGCTTGATAACCAAACACTTCATATATATTTTGGATTGCCACATGTTGCTTCGCGTTAAAAACATGTTGTCTCATTAACAAAGCACATGCGCTCTTTTTCATTAAATGTTGTACTTTCTTCAATTATCCCACATTTCTTTAATTATGTATTCACATTTTATATTTATTGATGATACTAATTCCACTCACTAGGATAATCCTGTGTATGCATTCAAAGTCTATGTTATAAATTTCGGGATCTGAATAAATTGTTTTTTTTTTACTTCTATACCCTTATATGTTTAATTCCTTTTTTATATTTAAAATAAATGGTATTCACAAGAGTATAAAATTGTATAGAGATGAACTAAACCTCTTTAGGCGAGGGGATTGGTACACGAAATTATGTTCCCCCTTGTGTATATTTGACGCATTTATAATGTAATCTAAGTATATATTCTTGCGTAATTAAATACCCTACTAAATCAAATGTATTTTTTACAATAGACATTGGTTTTTTAATTTTATTTTTTGTTTTTTATTTTTAAAATTTAAACTATTATTAATTTTATATGAAGAGCGCCAGTGCCAAGGCACATGGGACAAAACTATTTATATGAACAAGAATAAACGCTACATAACTAAAAATTTGGGCTTTGAGTATTACAATACATGAGTGGAGAAATACTCTAATATTTTATTTCACATACTATTTGATGTAATGTTGCTGAATCAGATATCCTGAGCGGGTATATACAAGATCACCTACATCAGCAAGACACATATTAAGTTTTGGGGATTTTGTCCAATTTTTAATACAACCTTACATAAATATTGGGCCTCTTTATGGTGAGAGTTTGGCGATTTGAAGTTTTGTTGAATATTTTATTCGATGTAGATTTTTTTTAAATTAATACCTGCGATAATGTCACAAATATCACGGTGTTGGGGATAAACCATATGGATAGTGCTGCAGCACTTAATTATTGTGTTTACATGTGAACATTTTGTCACCAGGGACAAGCATTGTCACCGGCGAAGAAGTGGCTATCAAGTTAGAATGTTTGAATGCCCGACATCCACAACTACACACGGAGAGCAAGATATACAGATACCTACAGGGCGGAGGTAAGTCCCACAATAGACCCTCTTTTTACCAGTTGTTGCCAAATCTCAATAATTTGCTTGACTGAATACTCATTTTTAATCAGAATATTTTGAGTTTGTCAACAATGATGATCTAAAAACGGAGTCTAAAAGGGTAACAAATAATGATCTAAAAAAGGAGTTTAAAAAAGTAGAAATGATATTTCAGACGTATTTTAGTGTAATGGTAATAATTCGGAAGAATTTCTTTACATGTGTAAAGGATATTGCTAAAAAATTCTCATTATAAAAATAAATAGATCTCATTGGTGACATCTGTGGTTATTATAGGGGAATGAGAAAACTTCGGATGCCGGTTGCACTAATGATTATTACAATACATATACGAAACAGGTTGTAAAATTTAAATATATACAACTTTCAAAAATTTGATTGACTTAGTATTCTATCATGGGTGGAAATGGTGAATGTTACGTTGTGTAAAGTCATCACTTAAGCCAGCCGTACGATAGGTCGTAAGCCCTTTGAGCACCCGAAGACTTCCATACCTACTTTCCCATAAAAAAACACATGATCTCGTCTCCGTGAGACATCTATAATAATTCTCTCATTTTTAACTACCCCCTCAAATGCTCAGGTCGCCTACAAGCATTTTTTTATGCTGTGCCGTCAATGGCCAAGACGAGACAACTCATTTTGGGTGTGGGCGACACAGTACAGGCCAAATGTTGGGCTTGAGTGTCTGTTTTCCAGCGCCGACTTTGGGGTCATGGAGGGAATGAAAGATAGATACTACTTGTGTAGATCTGAAAGTTGTTATTGTTGACATTTAATGATCATTACAAAGTCTAAACTCTGTTTATTCATATTTTAATAGTCACGGCTCCAGGTCATATCAAATAAGTTTGTAATGACCTGTCAACTGGATTGTTATCTGCAGAAGGGACATATCTTCTGTACTAACCTTGGTCTCGGTGCCATAGTTATTAATTATATTTTTACTTTTTAAAATCTGTTTTGATGATTAACCATTCCCCCACTCTCAAATCTACTCAGGTTATCTGATCTAATTAATTTATCATTTTATCATGTTACATTGGCGTGTGCTCAAGGGTGAGATTTTAAACTCTCATTTCTGTGATTTGTCAGCTGAGCTTGGTATTACTTGGTTTAGTGTCAGGTAGATCAAATGAATATCTATCTGGCCACATACTGAGAATACAAGTGGAATGGCCATGCGGTCACCAAACTATTTGACTTTTTTTTAAAATATTCAAACAAGTAATTGCTACGAAAACAAACACATGTCCAACTCACAGCTTCCTCAAAAGCGAGCTTCGAAGCAATTTGTGGAAGAACTTCAAACTGGCCAATTCTGATTTTTTGTGGTCCCCTTGGCACATTGCGACATCGCATTCACAGGAAAATAAAATAGATTAATGTACATAAGAGGGGTTGAAAAGGTATGTGAGGATGTATTTTCTTGGTGAGAAATGTAGGGAAAATATACGCTATATTACATTTATAATATGTGACAACCATGCGGGAGGGAACCATAGTAATAATCAAAAGAACTGCATATTGGCGAATTGCGAATGTTTTAATGTAACAAATATTCATGAAGTAAAAAGTTAAGCCCACTTATATAATTCTGTTTCTTTGGGGGTGCAAAACATGAATAATATAGAAAAATGTTTCTGGAGTGCTCCCCTAGAACCATAAAAATTAACTAAAAAAATACATGGGATGTGTTTCTGATTGAAAAACGTGAAAAACCATTTTCGGATTTAGATAAAATTTTAGATTATAGTATGATTGTGTTCTTCCTTTTTTATGGTTTTATGTTGCAAATCTAGTGAAGTCTGGTTATTTAAAAATTTTAGTCACAAAATCCATTCTGTACAATACCCAAAAATTTGGTTTTTGTGTAAATTAATCATATCTTAACTCAAAACCATCTACTTATTAGCATCCAAAGACTAGTTAGTAACACGTATTAGTAAATCTAATGAGAATCTTGGCTGGTAAGATAAGTGATTGATATTTTGTATAAGTTTTATATAAATTTATTGGGATTTCTAATTCTATAAATGATTTTGTGTTGCAGACGGAATACCTGTGTTAAAATGGTCCGGTTCAGAAGGAGATTACGAGGTGATGGTAATGGAATTGCTAGGCCCTTCCCTAGAGGATCTCTTTATGTACTGTTCCCGACGCTTCTCCCTCAAGACCGTATTGCTTCTGGCGGACCAGCTCATCACCCGCATAGAGTACATCCACAACAAGAACTTCATCCACCGTGACATCAAGCCGGACAACTTCCTCATGGGTTTGGGGAAGAAGGGCAACCTCGTGCACATTATTGACTTTGGTCTCGCCAAGAGATATCGCGATCCCAAGACCATGCTGCACATAGAATATAAGGAAAATAAAAATTTGACAGGTATACTTTATTTTGTGGATGTTCCATGAATTTTATTTATATTTAATTTAATCAATATTAATTATTGTTCTGATCTGAAACACTCAAGGCAACTCCCTGGGCAAGTGTGACATTTTTGAGAATGAAGATGAAATGTTTCTTGTTCCTCATCATCATTCTTGATGGAGCATACGCAAATTAAATATTATCTGCATGTATTTTAAAACAATCCATACTTCTCGCTACTTTATGCTTCTCCAATTTTTTTTTATGCTGGCAATAAAAATATTTGCAATACTATCGTCATTTTTAGGACAATAATAATATAGATTTTCCGATTTGATGTTATAACGATACTTCAGGGTAAAATCTCCGCATAACCCATACCTCAGATTACATTTTGTCTTTAGGTTACTGATGTTGAACTCTAATACACTTACTTGAACCGTGACCTAAATATAAGGAAAATTATTACTATTTATTAAAAAGTATCTGTATATCTTCTGCTCAGGCACAGCCCGTTACGCATCAGTGAACACGCATTTAGGCATCGAGCAATCGCGAAGAGATGACCTCGAGTCATTAGGATATGTTCTCATGTACTTCAATCGGGGCTCCTTACCGTGGCAGGGGCTCAAGGCGGCCAATAAGAGGCAGAAGTACGAGTGCATCTCCGAGAGCAAGCTCTCTGCTCCCATCGAGGAACTGTGCAAGGTATGACGGTGGCATTATTACGGTACCTCACTTTACCACCCGTGACGTGTCTGAATACATCTTTAATGTGTTTTGTTTGGTTTCAGGGCTACCCCCCCGAGTTCTGCTTATACCTGAAGCGGTGTAGACAGATGAGCTTCACAGAGAGACCTAATTATAAAGCCCTCCATTACCTCTTCAGTAATCTATTCCTTAGTCAGGGTTTCTATTATGACTATGTGTTTGATTGGAATATGTTGAAATTTGGTAAGCATTTTCCAATTGCTGCGATACTTGTTAATTAGTATTTAAACCGCCAAGTTATATCTGGCGGGTGCATTTTTGTTGAAGATGTTTGTCAATTATTGTACAAATATAATGAAAATGAACACTGTTTTGTATCTAAACATGGAAAATAAAACAAAATTAGATAGAGTTACTGAGGCCTGGTTGTATCAAGTTGGATTAAAGTAAAAGTTTGTTAAAAGCATAGATTTTTAAGGAAATGGGTTGTTTGATTGGTGGAGAATACAAAAATCTATGCATTAAACAAATTTTTACTTTAACCTAACTTTATACAACCGGGCCTAAATGTATCAATATTTATAAGTTTTGTGGAATGAGTTTTCCGCTCCAGGATTATCAGGAATATACCGATTATGGATATAATTAGCAATAATCAGCAATTTTAAAAATAATTTGTCATTCTCCATTTTCAAACCGGTTAATCAATCAGTTGAATTTTGTTGCATGGTTTTGTTTCTACAAGATTTAAGTTGAAAGGAACTTATAAAATTTTTAACGTGTTACGATGTTGTGTGGTTTAAGAATAAATTTATTTGCATGTAATGTCTCATATGATTTGGTGAATAATTTGATTAATAAAATGATTTTATTTAATATGCTTTAAATATTCCATAGTTTGTTGCAATTGTCTAAGCTGACAATCTCCAACAATTTGGTAGTGGCCAAATCTTTTGTTATTGAGGATTCGCCGAAGGATAGTATGTCAGTCTCCAACGTGTTAATGTTTTTAGGGGGACCATCTCGCAAGGAAGGAAGCAGCGCCGCTGCCCCGGCCATCACCGCTCCCGCGCAGCCCAGCCCCGCACAAAGACCGACCCGCAGATACCAGATGAATGAGCAGGATCCCAATAACCGTAATTATCATTGTTGTCTCTAGTTAATTGTAATCTTCAAATCTAAATTGTAATCAACTTGCGAAAGGACACTGGGCAAAAGTGGCCCAAGAACCAATGGTGACATGTTTGTGGTATTTATGTGGGGAGACCTCAACTGTACCCTTGTGCAAAGGGGCATCAAAATCTGACCTGGCAATTTTGAGAAAAATAATACATTAGGATTAGAATATACAGTGTATCCGGTGAAAAATAAATCTTAATTAAAATAATTTTTTCCTATAGAGTAGTGATTGCAAATAAAATAAAAAAATAACAGAAACCAGTATTAAAAAATTGTGAGACTTTATTTATACCCTTGTTGCTATGCGGCGGCAGCCGCACCGCAAGTGGTATTGGGCGCATCGGCAGCCGCCCCACCACACAATGTGTGGGAAATAGGATTTTTTAAAGTCTCAAAATTTTTTAATACTCGTTTCTAACATTGCTAATTTTATTCGCAATCACTAGACTATTTACAGGAAAAAGTTATTAAGATTTATTTTTCACTGGATACACTATATATTCCAACCCTATATATTCTAAAGTATTATTTTTTCAAAATTACCGATCAGATTGTGATGCCCCTTTGCACAAGGGTGTAGTTGAGGTATCCCCACATAAATACCACAACAGTGTCGCTATTGGTTCTTGGACCACTTCCCATACAAATTTGCAGTCTCCTTTAAGCTAAATTTTGTAATACCGTAGAACCTTGTTAATTCAAAATTCAAATAAAACAAAACCCAAAATAAAACATTTTGAATTATGAAGAACCATATTAATTTAAAATTTATGTTACCAAAACAATTTTTTTTAAATCTTACGCGGATGAGATATTCCCACAAAATCGAAAAACTAATGCAATATTTATATAGATAATGAAAATATTGCACCATTTGTATTTCTAAAGGACCCGATATCTACTTATTTTTTGTTCTCACTTGCGATTTATCCTTTTTTTTAAAATTGAAAACGTTTTAGAGTTATTTTTGAATTTATTGAGAGGCTTCAATCTTCATTGGATTTTAACTTTTAATTTCATTTTTTCGGACTCAGACCAACACAAGCACAATTATTAGAAATACAATTTTGTCTGTAAATATGTACATGAAATAATAAGATAAGTAATTACTTTTCTCAAAGAAATTTCAACAAACACAGTTATTAGAAAAAAGATTCGAACTAAGGCGAATTTAAAAAGAATTTTAAACGCATCCAAGTACGAGTAACTAGTGTAAAAACTTTCTGCGCATGTTAGTTTTTTTTTTACATTTTCTTAGAAAAAATTGAGTTATGCGACGCAAAATGTATTGATTTATGATGTCATTTTATTATTTCAAGTTACAGTAGAACCTCGATAATTCGAAATTCAAGGGACCCAAAAAAACTTTTCGAATTATGCAAAACCTCATTAAGGGGGTATTCTAGTCTAGAGGCATGAATTTGGGGTGTTTTTCCGGGTGCGATAAATAAAAAACAAAATATTTTTAGTGTTCATTTTTTTTTAACAAGATATTTATTCATGTTATAACAATACGTAAAAAATTAAACATAGTGAAAATATTGAAAATTCTAAATGTTATAAGTTGTTGAAGTGGAGGGTTGGTAAAAATTGGCTCGCCAAGTTTGTTACGATTGCAACCCTCCAAATGATCTGAAACAAAAAAATAAAAAAGATCTTTTATCTAGATAAACGCTGCTATCGTACTAACTAAAAAAACTGAAAAAAAAATATTTTTCTAAATTGCGACTGTTTGAAAAAATAATATTTTTTTGACTTTTCTGAATTTTTTAAAAATAGTAAGTTTTTTTAATTTGTTATAAATCGTAGTTAGTACGACAGAGACATATATAGAGAAGACTCACACCAAATTTCAAGTAAATCGGTAAAGTAGAACTTGAAAAATCATGATAAACTTTTTGAAAAAAGTAGTTTCGAGAAAAACGTGCCATAAAATGACATTTTATACTTACATTTAATTAATCCGCGATTTCTGCTCCCATACATTGGGCCTTCCTCTACTTCAAAAAAAGCAATTTCTGCGGGTGATCTTGAATTATTATATTTCAATTGGTGATGTAACAAATACTACTTTCACGAATACGAATATCAAACTTACTATTCGGCGAATACGAATAATTCAACAAGATATTAAATATACACCACTGTTCTTTTTTTACTAAGAGATTTAATAATTAAAATTTACCACCGGCAATTTTTTGTTAAAAAAGCATAACATTTCTTTTATCCATTTGTACATTCCCAGCGGTCGAAAATAAATATGACTTTTTTCACGCTTATGAGAGGTTATGTTATTAGATTTAATTTGAAATTATTTTATAAGAGTTAATACTTTTACACATAACGGAAATAAAATGGAACGAACAATACGTATTACAAAACAAAAACTACATGGAATGAGCACCTAACCTTTTTAAAAACCCAAAAAAATTAGATGAAAGAACTCATGTTATGCTGTGAAACAAGAAACAAGTAACAATTGACAGCTTGAGTTCCATAGAAAAAAGAATTTGAGAACTCAACAAATCCATTCATTCAATGTAAGGGGAATTCCCGATAATAGAGGGGTGTTTGGATACACGATGCACGGTGAAACCGTAATTTGCGTTGCGTTCAGTTATAAATAGTTTGTTTTTAATATCGTAATGATATTCGGCGAATACGAATATTCTTGATGATATTCGTAATGATATTCGGTGAATACGAATATTCGGTAAATTTCTACTATTCGACGAATATTCATATTCGTTGCATCGCTAATTTCAATATAGAATACAAGAGTACATAAGGGTTTACGAGAGAATGGGATCGCAGGTAGACAGTTGGTCCCTAACGCCTTTTGTTCGATTCGTTCCGGCCCAGCTGGTTTGGATGTCACGTCACTAAAATAGCTCTAGAAATAATTAAAATTTTGACAAATCCTCTTAGGTCCGGTTTCAAGTTCGATCAAAGTAAGCGGTCGATTAAAGCGAAAACAGATTGTCTGATTGGTGGAGAACGTAAAAATCTATGCTTTAAAAGAACGCTTACTTTAATCCAATTTGAAACAACCGGCCCTTAGGGACATATTCTTGATATGTTAAGCTATGAAAATATGAAGAAAACAAAAAATTGATTTTTTCAAATTTACCCCCTAAATTCAAAATATTAAGTTCAAAAAAAATCCTGATGCAATTGTGAAATTTGCCAAAAATCATAATTTTGGTTAAATTTATGTTTATACCTAAAGAAATCATCTTGAAAACCATTAATTTGGTTAAATTTATGCTTATACCTAAAGAAATCATTTTGAAAATGCAATATTCATTATGTTAATGCAAAGATCGTGACATTTCACTGCCAAAGTACGTATGAGAAAAAATCTTTTTTTTCCATTTCCGTCGCATCTAAATGGCCGTAATCAAAAATGTTTAGTTATACTTGAATTTATGGAATGCTTCTTCAATCTTCAATCTTTTGATTCCGCATTTTTTTCCGACCCAAACCAACAATGCACAGTTACTAGAAATACAATTGTTAATAATTACGTAAAATAATAAGATAAGTCACTAATATCATCTTACAAAGAAAATTAAACATTTTAATAATACAAATACAGTTATCAGAAAAAAAATCGAAATAAAATAATCGAAGATTAGCGCAAACGCCGCAAAATAGGCTATTCGCCTATATCAAGGCAGCCAATTGAAGAAAGCATACACGGGATTCCCCAATTTTAGGGATTGCGACACAATATGTATAGAGAAAAGGCATTCCATAGTGTACCATGAATTGATTGTGAAATTCCCAAGAGTCATGAAAAGACTCTGTTTTTCATATTTCGAAATATCATTTCGAAAATGCGATATTTATTATTCTAATACAAAGATCGTGACATTTCTATTACTAAAGTACCCTGATATTGACATATTTGTTCTCATTTGTGAAAAAAAACGAAATATTTTTTGAATTTCGTCAAATTTCAGAAAAAAATTTGAATTACGCTAACCAAATTGTATTGATTTATGGCACAAGGGGCTAAAAAATATTACGGATTACCAGGGTTTTCGAATTATCAGGGTTAATCTTTCCATAAATAAGTCCAAAAATATGAAATTCACATTTTGGGACTTACAAGTTTACAAATGTCAAATCATGGCGAATTTTGAATAATCAGGGTTCAAATTAACGGGGCTTAAAAAAAAAAAAAACATTTTAATCTACAGAAAAATGCAAATGGAAGAAATTTATAAGAATAAAATTTTATGTTTCCCTGGTTACCTTTTTCTATCCCAAAGTCCTCCGAGGTACAAATGAACTTTCCATACATAGAAAATGATGTCTTGAATCTGGTTATATTGCATGTTGGTAACAATAATTTATAAACACGATAACGATATAAAACTATTTCAGGAGGCCCGTCTCGTAAGGAAGTGGTGGCGGCCGGAGGGGCAGCGGCCCAGCCCCCGGTACCTCCCACGGCCCAACAGGCCCCGGCGCAACGTCCTTGGATGCGTAAGTTGACACTACATTCCTAAAATAACTGTAAGGAAGCAGAACGCCAACTGCACACTATCATTTAAAGAAATGCAAAGGGGACACATAAATTAGCCTGCACCACTTCCAGAGGTTGTAGATCCAAGATTGGACTTTTCCACAACCTGAAAATTCGCAATAAAATAGACAGTTTCCTTGGATATGAGTCCATGATGCCTATGTTTTCATTTATTACAAAAATTTCTTTTCGCAACAATGATTTCAGTTATTATCATTCGATATATTTACTCATTTTTTTCATTATGCCATGCCATTGTTTGTAAATGTATAAAAATGCAAAATGCAGATTAATATACCGAGAAACACCTTCTGGATTATTTTCTCCAACCTCTGCTGAGTAATGGTTTCTCAGTGCATAAGGTGGATAATAAGTCTCCACTCACTCTGAAAAAGGGTAAGGTAAAAAAAAATGAAGGGTGAAAATTATAATGGAAGAGACAATGACAGAGAACCCGCTCTATTCTAAAATGATTGTAAAAGGAAGGGAGGGTGCTATTAAAATGATAATATTTACAGCTTATGGATACTACCCCGGCTACGAGGAGGCCACAGCACAACAGTCAGTCCCTAGGCCCCTGCCTACGCGACAGTATCAAAATTATGACAAGTTAATTTGTAAGTTTTTTATGTGATTTATCTTACTTTTGTTGTTGCACTGAAATACTCGAAAGGTTATTCTCTTAAAATGTCTTTCTTCTGGAAAATTTGCCAATTTTCCTATATTACCTATATATATATCAAGATGCCTTGACAAGAGTGCAAGACTGGAATCCTGTATTAAAACAAAATCCTATTGCAACATTGTTAAACAAATCAGCTCATCGTAGTGCCATATTATCCACCGAACATATTCGGATATTTTACTCGCCGAAGTATTTACAAGAGTAACATTTTTTTACTCTCCAATATCGGTGGGTAAAGGTAAAATCGTTGGTAAAAAAACTAACCCATAACATAACAACAATTAAAGACGAATTAAAACATATAACATAACACTAAACTTACAGTAATTTAACATATTTCTAAAATGTCAGATGTTTTGAGCTTTGATAAGACACTTCATGCTTTGAAGATTAAATTCTAAAAACATTTGTCAATTTAGATTTTCGAAATTCGTAGTGAAGTACATATTATGTATACCGACGGAGTAATTTAAATTTAGAGAATATTCCGCGACTGTGATTCCAATTTGAAAAAACTATTAAAAATTTGAAAAATCCAAAATCATACTATAATTATTATTTTTTTCTAATGAAAATTTGATAGATCTTCTTGATCGTCGCCACGAGTCTGCTTGCAAAATTTCAGCTTGATTGGATCACGGGAAAAGGGTCAAAAATCAATCAAAAGTTTTTTCGACGGCAAGCCGGCAAGCAAGTAAGCAGACGCCACGAGTTAATATAAAGGGAGTAAAAATGGCCGTCCTCTCACAGCTGATTTGAAAATGTGACATTTGTCCGTATAGGTACTTGTCATTTGAATTTTGTCGCTGTCATTGTTGTATTGAAATTTGTAAACATTAAAATGTATCCTTTAATTTTGCGTTATTTTAGCGATGGTTTGACGTTTGTTTGGTTTGTTTCATAGAATAGAGTGGTTTGTTTGAACTGGTTTTGAACCGCAAAACTACGTATTGCCAGTGGTAAAAAACTGAAATAAATCAAGTTCCATAGACGTATGCGGTATTTGAGGTTTATTCCGCTTGGCACCCTATTAGCTTTATTGTTGATTTGACAGTGGTAAAAAAGACATTTCTGCAACCCGAAATCGAGTTTACTCTCGGCGGATGGTAAAAAAAGTTACTTGGGTTAATTTTACTTGAGTAAAATTTACTTCAGATGCCGCAACCGGGCCATAGAGTGAAAACATGTACTTGAGAAATATTATGATTATATGACTCACTTTTAACTTTACCAAGATTAATTGCCTTTTAGGATAAAATAAATAAATTTAACTTTACCAAGATTAATTGCCTTTTAGGATAAAATAAATAAAATTATAGCGTAGTACAAGATTGTGTTAGTTCTATTGCCAGAACATTTTATACTGAGCCAAGATTTTAATGCCCCTTTGCAAATTTATATTGTATTATAACAGCCGTATTACCAACCATGTATTACCAACTAGATGATTTGTACAAATACAGGTTTTTAATCAAATTGACTGAATTCATAAAGAAAATGTGCTTAGCAACAGTCGCAAAATAACCATGAAATTGGCGTGAGACAGTCAAGTAAGGTTTTCTTTCCACTAAATGCATTCTTACATTTCAGGAGGCCCATTTTACAAGGAGCACACCTTTGGTCAACCTCCTTCAGTATACCTCCACCACCGTGAGTACAATCTGTTTAATTATCAATTATTCTAACTATACAATAATATCTGCAGGTTTAACCTGTTGATTGCCAGCAAAAATCCAAATCAAATTCCACTAAAGGCCCAAGATTTTCTGAGTTTTTTGTGATTTTTATTTGTACGAAAAAACCATGAAACCAGACGTATGTTAAAAAAACACACATTCATATTATTTTATCGTAAGTGTCGAAATGCAATGATTTTTTTATCGTTTAAGTAAAAAAAAAAAAGCTTTTTTTCAATTTCGATATACGAAAAATAATTATTTATTTTTATTTGTTTATTAGAGACAACATTACTATTATTATTTGATGCCTACGTAATAATCTTCTTCTGTGTGGTATATTTTGTTGCACAGCACGGCACACAACGGAACATCGCACTCATAACACATAAATATGATACATTTTCATACACACACATATTTCAAATAAACATAATTGCGTGTATTTTTGTTAATATATCACTGTTTAATTGAATTATAAACCAACAAAAACCGACAAATATCGCAAAACGTATCGTATATATTTGTGTATATGTGTACAAATAAATCAAAAATCAAAAAATATAAATTGTATTTCCCGCGCACTTTGTGCATGACCTTGAATGACGGGAATATTTGAATTTCGATTGTATATGCGTTCGGGGCGCCATCTGCAACTTTCCTATACGATTTTGATGGCAGAAAAACTTCTATTTCGATTGTTGATTTAAGCTATAATCGGCGATGTTTTTGAGTTGAAAATAGAACGACAGGTCACCATGGGATTTGTCTACTGGGAAAAAATCACGTTTTTCAAATTCGATACGCGGCTGTCGATAAATTATTAATTACGTTGCTGTCGGATATATGCGACGTGGCCTGTGGGGGCAGTTGCGCTCCGTCGCACGGGTGCGTCCTGGCCACAGGTTCATTAACTTTGAAAAATGGATAATAATAAATTATTCCAAATTGTGTATTTGTGGGGATATAAAAGCAAAGGCAGTAATATCCAAAAAAATTCAAAACTGTTTTGAACTCTGTCATCGAGCATTACTAATTTAAAATTTAATGAGTTCTAGATTTTAAAATCTTCCAAAATCATGTTTTCCATGAATTTATAGGCTTTGTTTCCTATAAAATCTCGAGTTCAATACACTATAAACTGGCAATCCTCAAGGACTGCATTCAATTTTTTTGGACATTGTTGCCTTTGCTTTTATACTCAACATTTATAATATGTAGTATATATTTCATGGTAATTACTTTACTTAGTTGTACAGAAAGCCTTGAAATAACTAATTGATACACATACGCTAAGTGAAAACATGAATTATTCAAGTTTGTAATAAAATAATACTTTTTTCAGCTGTAAATTGGTTGGTAGCGGCTTACGGTGAAATGGGATCCTATGGCTGTTATAATATAATATATGAATAATAAACTCGACGGTGTACTGTGAACTGTGAACAAATTGTGTATTAAAATGGACTATTGCACTCCTCGGAAATGCTCTGTGATTAGCTCTGTCGTCAGTGGTGATGGTTAGGATATTCAATCACTGTCACAGCGTACAATAAACTATTCCATTGAAGTTGGGCAACGTTGGTGCGCGGCAATGGGAGTGTAGGAAAATACTTGGACATATGTGATAGTGTTTTTTTATACAACAAAATAAAATATTCTTTGTCGTATTGATCGCGAGAAAGGTTGAAAAGTTCAAACTTAATATTCGACACCTTATTTTTTAAGTGAACAAAAATATTTTTTCTCTGCGGCGTAGTCGATCATAGCGAGTCGATCGCGGTTGGTACAAGTTGCTGCCGCTTTGAGGTTGAGTTCGCACGTCCATTGTCCCCTTATTCGTTGTTGTCTTTAATCTCAATCTTTTGTGCTGGAGTGTAGAATGGATGCAGTCAAGGTTGGAAGCGACGACGAACGTGGAGTAAAGTGGAGCAGTGATGGGTGCATGGATCGTTTGTAACCATATTAGGCTTCTCCCAAAGGGAGAGTTATTATCCCTAGATTTTATGTGCTCTTTTAATTAAATATAGTTAGTGAAATTAATTTTAAAAAGCGATTCTTGAATCTCGATGAATGTGTTCTACTGTAGCGTACAACTCGTATTTCGACCAAAATTTATAGTCCTGTAGATTCAACTGTCGGTTTGGGTCACATTTGACGTGTTGGGTTTCCGTGCGGTGCGGAGATTTGTCTTTTAGTTGTTACTTGACAATTGTGTTTACAATATCCAGAGAACCGTCCCCATGGACGACACGGGTTCCCTTTTCTTAATACCGCTGACATTTTAATTATTTCTCAATAATGTTCATCTTACCAAAAGTGAGCATATTTAATGTTTTAACGTGAGAGGTATTGGTGCATTATTTATTTAATTTAACTAAGATGTGGCTTCTTGTATATTTGCAAGCTTTTTGTTTCTCCGTAAAGGGTGATTGAGAAAATAATAATGCCAAAGAGCTAATGGAGTAATTTTGAACCGGACTATTTAAAAATCATTTCATTCCATCCAATGCGGTGATGGCGAACCGTCAGCACTTTGTGCACGTCAGTATGTGTGGCCGAGTGTTTCTTTTCCCCGTGAAGCTGGCTGTACTCAAATTCTGAATAAGTCTAAATGTCTAATATCAGTCAATACAGGGTGACCATTTTATATAAATATTTTATAACACAAACTGGCATAAAGTTTAATATAAATAAAGTATTTACCTAAAGGCTTCTATTGAATTGTCATTATTTCATTTCACAAATATTGGTTAAGGAGTTATCGATTCAAGGAATACCGAGGTTGGCTCTGGCCGACTGTACGGCTGGAGCCTGTATGTTAATTTTTAATATAATCAGAATAAATATTTGCACCAATATGAATATAATTTTTGTCTATTTTTTGTAAATATTTTTACCTTGTTAATTTTCTCTCCCTTTGTACTTTCTGGGGTTTGTTGTGTATTTACATTCAGTGAAGTGCTTTTTATTTAACCCATTGAGTGCCAAACATTTATTGTCACCGTGATGTGGAGATATCTCTCAGTTGTGTCTGTCAATTATCACAAAACAAAACCTCTACACCGAAACGTTAAATAGCGAAAATAAAAATGCCGATCTGTGTTGTTTGTTAAATACCGAGATGCGATTGATGTTTCCTCTGTACCGGGGATTGTGGTTGGCGTCCTCCGAGTGACGATGAAGACTTGTGATTATATATTTATTTGTGCTTGGAATCGCGCTTCATTGTTGTCGTAATTATTTTAAGTCTTGTTGCAATATTTTATTTTTGGAACGTGCCGGGTTTTTGCCCGGCGCCTGACACTGACACTTGTAATTCCGCATTAGTGCGCAAGCAGACTGCTAGCTTAAGACACTGTGATGATGTTTGCGATGTTCGAATAACACGGATGTAAGAATTCTTGTTATTTCTTTGAAATAATACTTAATCCTTTCATTTTATCGAAAATTGCATTTTTCATTTTTACATTTTGGAATGCAATAGATTTATACAATGTAACTTAGGTTAAGGTTGGTTTTATATTTCTCTTTTATGTTAATGATTTTTATATACATGTTTCTCTAACGATGCTTTGTTTCCTTCGATTTTCGAAATATTATTGTGGAGAGTCCATTTATTATAAACCGTACATACATATACTGCGGATTTATCTGATACTGAGTTGAATTATTTTATATTCGGATTATATGTTATTAGGTTATTCATAAATTCTTCCTTGTATTTAAAAATATCAGGACTTGACCAAAAATGGACATTCTAATAAATTTAAATTATACCTCTACATATTAATTCCCCAATTGCCATATTGTTTATATCCCCGCATTTTATGTTATTACCAGTTAGCTTGCTCTGTCCATTCATTGTTTTTTTTACAAAAAATGAACTTCTGTTAGTAAGGTGCAAAATCTGCATAAACTTTAGAATCAAAAATAGGGATCATAATTTATTAAAACAATTTTTATCTTAGGCTGATGTCATCACCGACTGATGACATCAACCTAAGATTTCATTGCATTTCAACCGCTCTGAACTATTGAAATGTGTAAAAAAAAAAAAATGGGTTAATTGATTTTTATTTGTAAAAGTAATATAAATTGAAGAAATCAATGTTTAAAACGTGATTTACGCCTAAACATCATTGACAAGATGAATTTTTATTATTTTATATTGGAATATATATATATTTATTAATTTAACTTGGAAAATAAAAAATTAGAAATATAATGAATCGACCTGATTAATATACAGTTGCAGTAGAACTACATTAATTTGAATTTAAAAAAGTGGAAGGTAATTTTACTTAAAATTATATTGTCCTTTAAACATTATTTATTTTCATCGTAAACCTTGGAAAATATCATATATATATATATGTTACAGTGAATCTGATTTTCTAGTGAGTCCATCATTCACTGGCATTTTAGAGAAAGTATATTCAAGGTCATTCTTATCATATTCAAAGAGTTTTTCACCAATAGAAATGAATACAATATTTTAACTTGCACTTACTAGTGAATTTATTGGTTTCCGAACTGTCAAAAATTAAATTTGACAAGTCTGAAATCCGTTTCCGTAAAAATCTATGCTTTTAAACGAACTTTTATTTATCCAAATTGAAACAACCGGGCCTTGAATAACAAAAGTCATTGCGTGAACAAGGTTCTTACTGCATTATTAATTTCTTCTGTGCAAATTAACATTATGTAGGTAACGGATATTATTAAAATAGTCATTTTGAAGTGTTGAAAGTTTCGTCTGCACCAATTCTTCATTATATGATTTTATAATAAGATTCTAATGGCACATAGACCTTGTTTTTCAAAATTTATTTTGCGTTTTGTGTCTCATTCTACACTAGTCTAGTCCAAAGTCATCACAAAGCGACAGTATTTCTAATTTTTATCCTTTGAGCGATAGCATATTCTCTATTCTGTGGCGATAGTTCTGTTTCTCGAACTGTCACACTTCTGGACTGGTCTTTGATATTCAATGATTAGTTTAGGTAGGTAACTAAAACGTAATATATTTTTAAAATTTTAATCGCGAACACTTACGAAATTCTGATCATCTTATAATTCAAAAGACAGTCGATTAAACTCATAAAAATGATACGGTGCGAGCAAGCTTCACGTCTGTCACCGACGTCGAGCCACCGTCGAGCCGAGTAAGTTTGCGAACTTAAAAACCGCGCACTTTATGTTGTACGTCTACCACCCGTGCTTACACGTGCGCAAACAAGAAACGCAAACGACATTAGACACATTTTTGATAAAAAGATAGAAAATTGGAAATGCGGAAGAATCTGAATGAATTCAAACGTAAATGATGACTTAGAATCTCTTTGATTTTTGTATTTTTCGCATCGAGTATAGTCTCACTAAAAATGCGATAAAAAAAAATAATAAAAAAGAACCTTGGTCAAACGCATTCGGGTGCGCGATCTTTCAGCCGACACCTTACTTTGCGATTCGTATTCGTTTTGCGGTGCTGCTGTCCTATTTTAATTTAGGAGTTAAAATAGGACCGCAAAATGAATAAAAATCGTCTAGTGTAGTGCCGCCTTTATACTTTCTACGCTTTAAGAATTATGTGTACAAATTGATGGTTTCACCGATATATTGTCTATGCTTTGAGTAATGTATTTTCACGGATTATGTGTAGTGAATCTGAGAATTCATTGATTAGATGTTTTCACTGCCCCCACTCTGCCCGACCGGGAAAAGTACATTTTTACTAGTGAAAGTATAGTCTCACTAAAAATGCAAATTCGCTGTAACATATATATATATTGTATTTGTTTGCATCATTCACTGGTCTCTTCAATCTCATAGCTGATATCCTATTTAACAGGGAGATAATACTTTTCCATTACATAATGGAAATGGTTTAATATGAAACAAGATCAAATAATTTTTACATTATGATCAATTTAAAGTGCATAGATATCTATGTACAGTAAAATCTCATAAATTCGAAATTCAAGGGACCCAAAAAAAACATTTAAAATTATGCGGAACCCCGTTAATTCGAAATTCAAATTACATAAAAAGAAATTATACATTTTACAAATCTTAAAACTCATAAAAAAAGTAATTAATTTAGTGAAAAACGTCTGTTTTTTTTGCATATTTCAAGAAACCATTTTGAAAATGCAATATTTATTATGCTAATATGAAGACCGCGATATTTATATTACTAAAGTACCCGATTTTGATATATTTATTGTTCTCACTTGCGAAAAAATCGAAATATTTTTTTCAATATCCTGAAATTTGAAAATAAAATTGGATTATGTAAACTAAAACATATTGATTTATGGCGCAAGGAGCTAAAAATTATTTCGAATTATGAATTACTAGGGTTTTCGAATTATTGGGGTTAATCTGCAATTGGGACTTTAGGGTTTTAAAAATTTCGAATTATGGTGAATTTTGAATTATCGGGGTTCGAATTAATGGGGTTTTACTGTATCTATGAATTTAGTGCACTTTTAGATATTTATGGTGAAAAATGAATTGATTTATGTTTGTCGTGGCATTCTAATAAATGTCCAGTGTTAAAACTAAAATTGACTTGCAAAAATTGTCATATCAGATAATTTTTTTAAAATTATCTTTTAATGTTAAACAATTTTTATTGTTTGCCAGTTGAGTATGAATTTGCATTTTGGAAATTTGTTGTATGAAACAGTAACATTAGTTTTTATTGGATTTTATAAATAAAATTATTGGATTTTATAAATACTACAGGCAAATTACAAAAATTAGATAAAATTTAAAAAATTTGGTACAATTTCAATGGGACTTTAATATTTTTGCAATGAAGTTGTGTGTCAATTCAAATTGTTACTATGTTCAAATTAATGAAGTTTTACTGGTTACATTTTAAAATTGGATATAAGCAAAGGCAAGATGTTAGCCATTCCTCGATGTCAATGTATTACATCATGTATTGTGTAATGAGAGCCCAATATTAATTTATGGAGCCAGGGCTAAAGGGCTCTTTAACCTTTTTTGACTTTTATATGATCTCATTTCATATTTTTTAACAAATCACCCACATTTTCAACTCTCATCGCATCATTGATTTCATTATTTTTTTAGCCGCGTGTTTCAACAATAGGCTCCTACTTTAATGTACAACTTGCGCAGTAAGGAGAAACAAATAGATATCTTAGACATTTAAAATGATGTTGCATCATTTTTAAAACACTCAGTGCTCAGAAATAACACAAATTTGAAGTAAATTGGAAAATGATTAATGTATTTGAAAAATATATTTAATAAAATTCTGATAAGAAAATAAAACATTCAAACTATTATTCACTTAAAGCTAGATGATTGCAATATCAAAATTCCAAGTGCAATGAAATTCTACTGCATTTTTCGGTATTAGGTCAATAATTTTCTACCATCTGTTCTTTTTTTGTCAACATCGATGTTTAGATTACATCTAGATATAAATAAAACTTCCAGCAATCCTGTAGGTTTTAAAATTTTCCAACATCACAAATTTCTTCAACAGAAACATTCTCGTAATCTGAGGCACGAAGAAGTGGTAATAATTGGCTAACCCACCAGCATCTCTAGTCCGAAGGACCTCTTTCTACAGCAGGTCACGTATGCACACCATGTGTGTTCAAGGCTCTTTATTCATTTGTTGTATTTTATAACCGTACTTTTAGAAGTCCATGAATTGTTATTTTGCACAAATTGTGAAAAGTTATTTTAATGAAGATATACCGAAATGTCAGTAGCGTTTCCCAAGAGGTATTGCGATCCCTGTATAGCTCATTAATATTATTTTTAGAGAAATCACATTTTCAACTAAAACTCTTCAAAGAAGTTGTTTAATCTTGTCGCTATGTATGACACAAAAATAATTAGAAATATATATACAAGTGGTGATCCCTTATACATTTTGTCCATTAGTGTATTAACGTTTATGTTTATTTTTTAAGATTATCGTTTTCGATATATGTATATATCCTAATGTGCTGTAAGCTGTTATATGGACCTTGTGGTATCTCTTTGAACTGGGAGAAGATGCTTCACTAATTTGCAAAAGTGTAGTGTCCGTTCGCTAGGATAAAAGTACATACAGCAGCGAAGACTACATTTTTGGAACACGCACTGAAATGCTATCACATGACGTATTATTTTTAATGTTGTTGATTATATGCACTGGGAATTTTTAGGTTTACTTGTGACCATACTTTTTATTTTATAAGTATATAAGCATTCGTTGATGTTTTATATATAATTCATTAATAATAACCAATTTTTTCACTTATCATTCATCAAACTAATCGTTCCCAGTTCTCAGTAGATTTCATACTGAAGTATGCAGCGGTGTACGGTGATAACTGCATATAATACTTACAATAAGGTCATACATAAAAAATAAAACAAATCAAATGAAGAACTTTGTTATACATATTGTGTTTTATTTCAAAATATATAATCCTATTAACAAATTTACCAAACCTGATTACCTACTACAGATTAGAGCCCTAATTTTTATTACTTAAGACTGCGCCGAGCAAAATAAGCCAAAACGGCAGTCACAGTTAAGTTAATATAATGGAGAATATTTACACAATAAGCAGACAAAATATACATTTAATATCACAAAGAACGTGTTTACAATTAGTCCGTGGCAAAAATTAAAAATTATTAATAGATTATTAATTTAAAAAAAAGTAAAAACCTAAAAAGACGTGCCAGCGTTCAGTAGAATTTTGATAGTTTACTGTAAAAAAAAATTTCAAATATCAATTCCTAAAAATCCCACTTGTATAAACTACAATTCGTCCAGCTTACATTTTTTAAATATTGCCTGGTAATTTAAATATACATTTTTTAAAAAGCAATTAAAATCGTCCATACATTTTTACTATGGAAAAGAATACAATTATAAACGCTTACGGATTGAAAAAGAATTTCAGTCAGCTGAGAGCCGTCAGCGAGCGAGGTCACGCTCATTTCCTACGATGCGTTCCATGTTCGAATTCGTATGTTACGCTGCACACACTGAAAACGAGTTAGGTGTATTTTTTTGTAGACAACTGAGTTTTACATATAATTGCTAACTTTTGTTTGTTTATCTTTTTAATGTTCGAGACAAATTTAATTTATACAATAATTTTTGTTTTAGTGAAAATGGGAAGGCGAAGTAATTAATATTTTGAATCACGAATCATGGGCAATGAATTTTGAGCATTTTTGGAATAACTACTTATTTTCACATTAATTTTAGTTCGGGAATCGTTAAAAACTAGGGATTCTGTTTCTGAATTTACAATAGAAGACAAAAATGAAGATGAAGAGGATATCATAATATGTAAATAGAATAGTGGATTTTGCTCAATCTAATAAAACTTTTGAGCAAAAGTTCTAGAACTGAAACAGGATTTGTTGAATGCTCAACACCATGTTTTTGGTAATCATAGCTTATGCAAACCCTACTATTGCAATAAATTTATTAAAAATGAAGAATCAACAAAGAAAAACCTAGTAACAATAATGAAAAGTTCAGAGGTTTAATATTTTCAGCCATATTGAAATTCATTTCCAGATTGGTGAATAATGCATAATGTGAACAGCAACATAGCTGACATTTTTGACAGTGTGATAGCGAAATTGGTGGAAAACGAATAATCTACCCTGGCAGACAATCTTATGTAATCAATATGCAGCGTCAGTAGTTTCCTTCAGTTCAAGAAAACCAGACATATCTGAGCAAAAAAATTTCCTGCGCAGTCCAAACAAATGAATCAAACAACTTGAATTTAAATTGAAATTAAAAGATTGGCATCAGAAAAACGCAAAAGAATAGGTTAATCGAATACTTTTTTAACCAAGAAGGCTACTACTAGTCACAATGATAAAAATTAAGGCGAGTCTAGAAAAACCTGACCTGGGTGAGACCGATTTTGTTTGGTAATCTGTAAAAAAAATCCTCTACTAATTGCACCTATAGGAAATCTTTTTTTTTTGAGATTTTAAAGTTGGTCTCATATCAAAAGTTTGATAGTTTAACTAAACCACTTTTAAAATGTCTGTAACTAATGGAATAATAAATACATTATTATTCACACAAGTTATTACTGTAGGTACTCAATACAAAATTCACATTTTTCAAATACTTGAGCACTTTTCGCAAACATGTGACCGGGCTAACTGACTAACTTGTGTGTGTGATGACACATACATACAAGAAACGAACCTAGAGAATCGTTCTAAATACCCAAAGAACCGGCCATTCAAATGGCCAGCGCCCTTTTAACAGATAAATAGTAATAATATTTGAACTCTTCATCGAAGTTTATTGCCTTCATGAACTGAGCATACATCTATATACACGAGTATGAAAATGGATTAAAAAATGATTAACTATTGAGACTAAAGAAATGTTGCTATTAGCAAATTAGATAACATTCACATACACATATTGCTGGCAGTCTGATTTGATTCTACAATATTGATTTGAGACTCTGGATATACCAAATCTGGAAAATTAAATCTTCATTTTTTTTTTTGCCGAAAACATAAGACCGATCATATGTTTGATGCTCTAAGCAGAAGCCAGGAATCCTCCATCAACAGGCAGCTCCACACCGTTTATCATAGATGCTTTATCACTCAATAAAAATAATATGGCGTCCACAACTTCGTGTACCTCTCCAAATCTGAAAATATAGTTTGTTATTTAAAAAAATTATAATTGACATGCAAAGAATATGCAGGTACATGGTGACTAAAGAACACATAACTGCTAAATCATTAGAATGAAAGGTGAAGAAAAATTGTTTGATAAATATTTTTAACACTTTACACAAGATGTAATGTTAACCTTTGATGTACCGCGGCACGGCAAATGTTGTTAACGCTGTGTGCCACACTAAATAATACATGAAAACGCTATTTTTACTCGATTGCTTTTTATTAAAATTAGTAAAAAAAATATTTCTTAAAGTAAAGTAACTAAGGTTTTTATAAGTATTTGTTTTGTCACAGTACCACTGTAAATTTTTTTACTATAACAATTTCTTTCGACTTGTCATACTAAGTATTGTTTTACCCAAGGACAATGATTATAAAATAAAATATTGAACTTACATTGGGATTTTGTTTGTTTTATTTCATATTTCGATAGATTTTACAGCCGAAGCTACAAAAACATTTGAACAATGTAATATAATATCAATAAACTGAATAAAAAACATTTGAAATTCATTGTGAGCACGGATCCGCGCTCAATGAGGCAAGGTGATTTGAACACAACTTTAGAGTGAACCAAATTTATTGAAAAGATAGCTTTCCAAAATTATAATCTACGAAACAAAGTCTTTCGTACAATATATAATTCGCATTAAATGTAAAATAAAAAGATAACAATAACCGAAAACAAAACTCATGCACTACCAACGGACACTGAGAAATTTATGTGAATTTATTCAAAGATTTACGTCATTTTTGAAAAAGTCTTTACTTTAAACTATTGCAAAATAATAAAAATACAAAATAAACAACAACTTAGACACCTTTATCAGCAATTACTTCAATAAACAATAAAAAACCGTTGCACACCTTTCGCACCGATCATAGAAAAAATTGCTTACCTTTAATTTATTCTAAGAGTGAATTTAAACTTTTTTACACTGTTCTGATTGGTTGAGAACCTTCATTCGTTCAGTAAGAATATACGCAAAGGGATTTTGAACTTTATTCCATAATATTATAATAGACAAACAAAAAAAATACATGCAGGCATAGAAGCGCGGATCCGCGCTGTGGCAGTTTACGGAGGTAGCACGAGTTGCTTTCTGCTAGTTTAAATTAAACCTATATTTATTTAGATGGTCAATAAACTAGGGAATTTTCTTGCAAATTGGAAATAGCTTACAAATTCTAATAATCTATACTATTTACCTTCCTAGAGGTATCTTGCTAATCATGGTGTTGGCTTTAACCGGGTCTGACCAGCCGCGGCGACCCATATCCGTGAGTATGACAGTTGGATTGACACAGTTGACGCGGATGTTGTGAGGTCCAAGTTCCAATGCCATGGATCGTGACAAGGCATCCAGAGCGCCCTTTGTTGAGCAGTAGATGGAATGATCTAACAATCCTACCTATAAATTCCACAAAAAACTTTATACAATGAACCAAATGGCTTGTATCATTCACGCTCACCCAACAATTTTATGGTCGTACATGACCCAATTCCGTGTTGCAATAGCGCCTAGTCTACAAAATCCGTTGCAGGTATGTGGGTCGAAAGGTGTAGGTTGTTATGGTAATATTGTTGAGTAGGGTCAAACAAGTAGGCTAATAAATTAGGGTTACGTTACTGCAAATTAAGATAATGCGTTGTCAGTGACTTTATACAATTGCATTCATCATCATCCCTCTTGGCTCTACAACCCCTGGTGGGTCTTGGCCTCCTCCAGAATCTTTCTCCAATCTTAATTAATTCTTAATCTCGGTTTAGTGCCAGCTCTCTCCAGTTCAGAAGCTCCAAGGCAGAAATGTCTTTGAGGATGTGTCGCTCCATCTTAATTTTGGCCTTTTTAAGCTCCTTCGCCCTATCGGCCTTGAGTTCAGCAGGGACTTTGATGCTTGATGCTCGGTCATTCCCTCTAGATGACCCAGCTACCGAAGTCTTCCCAGTTTTATAAATTTTGTGATGTTTAGCTCCTTAAACAGAGTATAGAGCTTATTGTTGTGACGTCTTCGCCAAAGTCCATTTTCTAGAACCGGTCTGAAGATACGCCTTAAAATTTTCCTTTCAAAAATGTCCAGTGCTTGCTCATTCCACGTATCAGCTGCGTATGAGCACTAGCCTAATAAGCGTTTTGTACACTAATATCTTGGTGTTTCTGGACAGCAGTCGGGATTTTATCTGCCTTTGTGGGTGGAAAAACTTTGCGTTGCGCTCACTATGCGCTTCTGGATCTCCTCTGTAGTACTATTGTTGTTTGTTATCAAAGAGCCGAGGTATGTAAATCTTGGTGCCGTTTCAGAATTTTTACTTTCGCATGAGAGAGTTGGGATTTGTTGGGTGCATCCTACGGCCATGCATTTGGTCTTCTGCTGGTTTACTATGAGACCCATGTTTTTGGCAGAACTTTCAAGATTTATGAAGGCATTACGTAAAGCATCTGGAGTCTTCCCAATTATGTCGATATCATCGCATTAGCATTTGCATTAGAAGAGGTACCTTATATACAAGTTGGAACACAACACATCACATCATCATGACCGCCTGCCCACGCATTTTCAGCCTCACTTTGTCATTTTCTTGTACACCTTCACTTGCTTTCGGAGCTCGTCTCCAGGGAGAAAGAAACATCCATACGGACACACAATACTCTTTCATTCTACCACCAAGCCTCCCCTAAATATATCTTAGTAATAATTTCAATTGTCTTGCATTTTTAAGGAAATCATGAATTAACCAAATTTGATGATAAATGGATTGAACTTGCGAGCCCTGAATTTTTTTTTAGAAAAATATACTAGTATTTTGTGAAGGTGTTGGTGTGCAAATAATACTATGGTTGTGGTGTGTGGTGTTTTTTACAAGCTAGTGTAGTGGTTGTCCTGACAAAGAGACAGGTTACATATCGAAACCGGTAGACAAAAAAGTAATTTTAGTGGTTACATATATACTAAGATAAATAGCATTCTGTTAAAGTTAAAGTACTTTAAGAATCTATATTGGACACTTTTAAATCTGCTCTTGTGTACTGTGTGGTCTGGGTTCCACACCTGAGAAGCTTATTCCAAAATAACACAAACATATGAGAAATATAATGTCTTGAAAGCGAATTTGAATTATACTTCATCAAAATGCAAATTTGACTGGTGTCATTTTGTACCCCGCTCCAGCGTATTTCCGTTCTTCCTGTACCCGAAGGTTAATTGATGCTGATGATAATTTTTTTGAAATATAATAGACGCAATTGATGGAAGATAATACCTTGGAAGCTTGTGAAGATACATTCACTATTGCACCGCCTTCGTTTCTGTCAACCATTTGCTTGGCTACTATTTGACTGATATTAAAGACAGACTTCACATTGATATTAAACATTCTGAAATTAAATAATACAAATATGCTGCAGTCAAAAAATATAATGGAGAATATACACAATTTTTTTATAATTTTATGTGGTGACTTAATCATCAAATAAGTAATAATAATGTCGATTTCATTGATCGAAAATTGATTTATTTTAACTATACTGGACCAAATCATAAAGTTAAAATAGTTCTGTTGAAGTTCTGGTGAACCACCCGTGCAGTCAATACATTTAAGCATGAGTTGTACGTAAACATATTGAAAGTAGAAAGCCAAAAGGGCATCAGAGCAAAATAATGTTTTGTCATTATTTCTTTTATTATTAAACGATTTCCATATGTGTTTTGGATTAACAAATATGGAAATTGTTTTATAATAAACGTAACATTGACAGAATTTTCTTTTGCTTTCCTGTAAAGTTAGAAATAATCACTAATGCCCTTTTGGCTTTCTAACCTCGATATGCATTTTGAAAATAAACAAAATTAAATATTTATATGACAAAATATTATGATAAATATATCAAAATTTGTATAATATGATTATAATTGTGATAGGAATATTTCCAGATAGATATTTTATTTATATTTGTATTGTAGAAATTCTAATTTAGTATTGTTTGTTTATAGTAGGTGGCGCCGTTAGTCAAATTGATTTTACACATAATGTGCTTTTTGTGGACCATCCTTATGTGAGTAAATTTTGTTTCTCTTTATTTGTGGTATAACATGCCATGGCTCTTAAACTATAAAAAATAGGTTCTAATAAAACATCTCCTTATTTATAGTAAGTACTCTTGAATGGTGCTCTTACATTGAATAAATAAAATTAATTTCAACATATGTATATTAAAGATGTCTCACAGAGACGACGCCATCCCTCTATCCACTTTTCCAACACCACCGGCATAACATTGTTTATTGGAATGTGAAACAATCTATATCAATGGTGTTGTAAGTAATTATCAGGAACATACAAACCAAGAAAAGTAGGTATGGATTTCCTCCTTTGTCTCTGTGAGACATATAATATATGTGGATTAATGATTTCCCCCTGTGGATATAATCCAATTGTATTATTGAAAAATTTAAACATTCTCAAAATATCCTGAAAATTAATTTCTTTACATCTTTCTAGAAAATATGACAACACTTTGCCTTTTTGAAATAATTATAAAGTTTTGAACCAGGACATAGCAGGAGACCTGTCTTATTTTAAAATGCATTATCAACTGGTAATACCAAGCCAATTACAATAGTGATTGGCTTGGTATTACCAGTTACAATAGTAATTGGCTTGGTATTACCAGTCAGTGGTTACAAAAAATTTGGTGATAAGTTGACCTGGAGAAATCTGCCAGGCAATCTTGTTTGCGAAGAAAGGAATGTTATAAGTAGAAAAAATTTAATTACTGGTCATATGATTCCTCCTTGGCATCGAGGAATTTATCGAAAACAATGACTGCAACATTGTTTACAAGTCCGTGAATTGGCTTTTTGACCAACTGCTTCATAACTTTACGAGTCGCCTCCCAATCACCGAGGTCAACACATGCTGTTTCAATTGTTGGAATCATTTTCTTAAGTGCAGCGAGGTTTTCTTCCGTTTTAGAAATTGCCACAACACTAGCTCCACATTTTGCAAGAGCGATACATAAGTCCTTGCCAATTCCTATAAAAGATGTGAAATTTTTAATCAATTTATTAGCTTATCACAGTAAATACCTGTGTTATCTTTATTCAATGTGAGATTTTTTAAAGTTATCTTTCTCACATCTCAAACTTGCATTATTTAAAGTAAAGAAAAAATTAGATTCTCTTTTTACTCTTATTGATATCAGTAAGATGCCACTAGTAAAAGGCTATCAATTAAACTGTCAGCATAATATTGAGGTTTTGGTCAGCTCTAAAATATTTTGTGGAGGCCGATATAGTCAGTTGAGCCGCCACTTGTGGTCAGCAAATAGAACAAGATTGATTAGCAAATAATATTATATTAGGCAGCAAGTTCTTTCTATAGCTAAAAAAATAAGTTTGCGCCAGTGTAAGTAATAAAGAGGCAAATTGTAAGTCAGATTAAATAAAATTTTGGCAAGTTGTAAACTTTATTTTATTCTGCTAATAGACTCGACTTATAACACCGCTACTTTCGTGACTATTTATTTTGAATACGCATAAATATTAAGCTGCATTATTAGGTATATGTAAATTTTTGTGACCTATAATTTTGAATATGCATATAAATATTAAGCTGACTAAAGATGTGTTTTCTTGCTGATAAAATTTAGTTTGCTAACCACATGTTGAACCTAATATATTTTCATTGCTCACAAAAACATAGTATCATGTCCAAATGATTCAATAGCTGTTTCTTGCTAGCTACCCCAATATTTAGGTAAGTAACGAATCATTAAATTACTTAACTTAGTAAAACTACTTTAACTAATGTCACTATTAAAACAATGATAAAGTTCTACCTCCAGCCCAGAAAATAAGTTTTGTAAATAAATTACTTAGGTACCCACCTCTTCCCGCCCCTGTAACAAGTATCCGTTTTGACTTGAAAGAGATTTCCATTTCGCCTGTTGTTTCTAAATCACAAGTTAGTCAACTGATGGAACTGATTGGGATCGGTGTGAACATTTGCTTTAGTATTATTTTTATGAGCAGCATAAATATTTTATCAGCTCTAGTTGTAATATTTATAAATAGATGACGATATATTATGTGGACTGCTGCATTTTATCATTAATTCATCTGACATTTGCGTCACAGTTATGTTATTCATTTCCATTTTGCTCCGATAGGGCACCATAATAGGTTGACCATGTTGCAGGCTTTTCATATTTTCAATTCCATGGTGCCTTTTCTAGTTCAGTTATAAAAGTTTAATTATTTTGTACAAATAATTAAGATTAATTATTTAATATACAAATAAACAAGATAATTAAACTTAACTCGCTTATGTTAACCCATTAAGAGATTTTGCTTATCTTTATTTTTTTTAAATTCCATGTCCCGCGAAGTTGATTAGCAAGGTAAGCTTGCTTAAGTGCTAACCTATCTTAAGTTTCAAAGCCACCAAGTTTTTTACAGGAATATTTGTGTGTATAGGTCCATTTTATTGGTCATGATATTTCAAAGATATGTTGTGTACCGATATCCACTGAAAACATTGTAATATATATTATATAATATATTCTCGTGTTTTCACTTCTGTCTGATGTCATTATCCTTGTCCCTAAACATTCATTTTCGGCGGATATCGGTACGCAGTATTTCTTTAAAGTGCCATGATCAAAAAATATACCTGTAGTATTCATATTACTTAAACCAGATATCCGTCCGGAACAAACTATTTAATTAGTCCCAAAGTCAAAATTTAGTAAAAATAATGATGTAATAGGTAAAACTCAAAAATTAGAATACTAACACTCAAGCTCAAAAAACACATTTTTTGTCATATTCAAATGGATTCAGTACAGTGCTCTGCGCCGCTGCCAATTCATAGACATTTCTCTCATACACATTTTCTTAATATATTTAGTGGTGCAACTACGCTAATTCAGCCAAAGTGATGCCAAAATACATGGTATTGATACTTTTGCGAGTAGCATTGGGCTGTGGAGCAGACCATCGCTGCAAAGCGAAAATAATCGTAAAGCGAAATAAGAATCTCTTTCCGTTGCAATTGCAAATAAATGTCTAAACAGACTTTTATTTTCTCATGAAATGTGAATATAATAATATACCAGAGCTACGAGCAGAAACTTGGCAGGTAGATTCCTGACTATGTCATGAGTCTAAAATGTTCAAGCAACCATGACCTAATATCAATAGTTATGGAGATATGCAATATCAAAGTTTGCATTTTTTCTTTCAATATTTCTTACTTATTTTTTGCAAAAAGCTTAACTATCATTACAGTATCTTATGTCGATTATGAAAAATTCATTCGCTTTAATACAAGTCGAATAAAATGATAAAAACCTTGCAAAAATTTAAAAAAACTAATTTTTTTACAAAGTTTTTATCATTTTATTTGAGTTGTATTGAAGCAAATGAATTTTTCATAATCGTTATAAGTTACTGTAATGATAGTTCAACTTTTTGCAAAAAAAAAAAACAGAAATATTGAAAGAAAAATGCAAATTTTGATATTGCATATCTCTAAAACTATTGATATTAGGCCATGGTTGCTTGAACATTTTAGACTCATAACATAGTCAGGAATCTACCGGTCAAGTTTCTGCTGCTAGCTCTGGTACACCCTTTGTATATTCCTTACATGACAGAAATTTGAACTTGCTTTACCATGGTTTTGAACATACTGTATATTTGTGTGTTTTTTAAAATATTATTTAGAGAACAAATCACTTTATAAAGGAATATAATAAAATATAAACACCAGATTAAATATGCATTGTTATTTTGCACAAATTGTGAAAAATTATTTTATGAAAATATACCGAAATGTCAGTAGTGTTTCTATGTATGACACAAAAATAATTAGAAATATATATACAAGTGGTGATCCCTTATACATTTTGTCCATTAGTGTATTAATGTTTATGCTTATTTTTAAGATTATCGTTTTCGATATATGTGTACATATATCGATGTTTACATATAATCTATTATTTAAAATAAATTGTTTCGTAATTTATCACTCAAGTAGAAACTTTATAATCACTTAAACACTTTATTCACTATTCACTAGAACAATCTACCCAATTTCCACACATCTTATTTCGCTTCGGTTTATTTTGTTACGTAAGAACTTTTCCAGACTATTTGCTGTCGAATTACCGCTCGCTTGGCCATCCTGGAAGTTCGCAACTCACAACTACCTTCGCTTCCATGCCGCTGTCAAACGCGCCCAAAAACAACAACTCCTTACTCCTGCGCACAGTCTATTTATATCTGCTGATATCGAGTGCTTAGTGTTTGCGAGAACTTCCTCGTGACTTCCAGGGCGTTGTAGATGTTTCTCGGAGGCCATAAATTACGCAAGGCCGTTCTGGAATCTTCGATAGTGTTGTTGTGACATGTGACAGAAGTGCGCAATTCTTTTTAGCCTCGTTACAATACTTATAATAAGGTCATTCATAAAAAAATAAAACAAGTCAAATGAAGAACTTTGTTATATATATTGTGTTTTATTCCAAAATATATAATCCTATTCAACAAATTCACCAAACCTGATTACCTAATACAGATTAGAGCCTTAATTTTTATTACTTAACAGATAAATAGTAATATAAAAATAACAATACTTCCTTTATAGTAGGTATATATTTGAACTCATCATCAAAGTCTTCATAAACTGAGCATACATCATGACACCTCCTACAAACACTAATATAAGTATTGATTAATATATGATTAACTATCGAGACTAAAGAAATGTTGCTGTTAGCAAATTAGATAACATTCACATACACATATTGCTGGCAGTCTGATTTGATTCTACAATATTGATTTGAGACACTGGATATACCAAATCTGGAAAATTAAATCTTCATTTTTTTTTTTGCCGAAAACATAAGACTGATCTTATGTTTGATGCTCTAAGCAGAAGCCAGGAATCCTCCATCAACAGGCAGCTCCACACCGTTTATCAGAGATGCTTTATCACTCAATAAAAATAATATGACATCCACAACTTCGTGTACTTCTCCAAATCTGAAAATATAGTTTGTTATTTAAAAAATATATAATTGAAAATAAATATACAGTAAAACCTCGTTAATTCGAAATTCAAGGAGCCCAAAAAAAAACATTTCGAATTATGCAGAACCCCGTTAATTCGGAATTTAAGGTACAAAAAAAAAATTTAAATTGCAATACAATTGCGAAATTCGCCAAAATTCGTAAAACTCGTGAAAAATATCTTTAATTTAGTGAAAAACGTCTGTATTCTGGCACATTTCAAGAAATCATTTTGAAAACGCAGTATTTATTATGATAATACGAAGACTGCGACATTTATATTACTAAAGTATATATTTGTTGTTCTCACTTGCGAAAAATCGAAATATTTTATTCAATTTCGTCAAATTAAAAAAAAACGAATTTTGTGAACTAAAATGCATTGATTTATGCCGCAAGGGACTAAAAATTATTTAGAAAAATCAAAAATCGTGATGCGATTGCAAAATTCGCTAAAAATCTTAAAACTCGTGAAAAATGTCTTTGATTTACCTAGTGAAAAACGTCTGTATTCTGACATATTTCAAGAAATCATTTTGAAAACGCAGTATTTATTATGATTAATAATAAATACTTTTCAAAATGATGTATTTATTATGATAATTATTGCAGTATGACATTTATATTACTAAAGTATATATTGCTGTTCTCACTTGCAAAAAAAGTTGAAATATTTTTTTCAATTTCGTTAAATTTAAAAAAAAGTTCGAATTATGTGAACTAAAATGTATCGATTTATGGCGCAGGGGGCTAAATATTATTTCGAATTACGAATTATCGGGGTTAATCTACTATGAAATTAGCATTTTGGGACTCGTGGGTTTTATAAATTTCGAATTATGGCGAATTTCCAATTATCGGGGTTCGAATTAACAGGGTTTTACTGTATAATGCAAAGAATATGCAGGTACATGGTGACTAAAGAACGCATAACTGCTAAATCATTAGAATAAAATGTGAAGAAAAATGATTTGAGAAATATTTTTAACACTTTACACAAGATGTAACGTTAATATGTGAGTATGATCAATTGAAGATCTTTGCCTTCATAAGGAGTTTTCATTTCTGCCGTCTATCTTCACAGGGAGTCCTCCAAATGTGAATGCTAAGTTTTCTCTTCCTATATTCTTCAAGGTCTCTTTCCACGGGTCGCATCCCTTGGAGTTGTTATGTAGTGCCATAAGGGTATCTTGGGTCCGGTTGTATAAAATTTGCTGTTCGTGGTTCCACCTGATTCTACACTGCCCATTTTACAATGTTTCTCCAAAAAATTTTCAGAGTACCTTCTTCTCAGACATTTAGGATAATTTATTCTGCTAATGCCAAGAAACTTGTTTTGCTATCATTGTAATGTTTGAGAATGGCTTATTTTTAAAATTATTTTTTTATTAATGTTAATTTTGGACCTGCAGCTTGGGTTTATTATTTATTTATGCCGTTATAATTTAGTTTAAAATTTATGAAGAGTTGGTGTAAACATATTAAATTTCCAACATTTTTCTATTTGTGCGCGCTTAAATTTCAGATTTTTTTTCTTCGAAAAGTTTTAAGGCACAAATTATGGTCTTTTATATTGGGCAAGGTATAGGTTAAAAGAAGTAATGAAAATATACATCATAAGGAAATCTTAGAAACTACATTTAGAATTCCGTTTTTATAACATAGGGACTTATGATTTGAATCGTTTTCTCGTGCTTTTAATTAATTAAAACCCAGTATGTTCTTAGAAATCTTATACCTACTCGGATATGTATTCATGTACATTTTAGTTAAGATAAGAACTCAATAGGCACCCATTTTTCATTGTACAATCATTTTATCAGATCATGAATTTGAATTATATCATGCCTATTGTATGGAGGTGACGCAGTGTTATAAGCCAATATAAATTATGGTTTCTATATAGAAAAAAAGATTGTACTGACATAGCTGGTTGCTTTCTGCTAGTTTAAATTAAACTTTTATATTTATTTAGGTGGTCATTGAATTAGGGGATTAGAATTGCAGATTGGAATATTGCAAGTTGGAAATAACTTATTTGCAAATTGGAACTAACTTAAAAATTCTAATAATCTCTATGCTATTTACCTTCCTAGAGGTATCTTGCTGATCATGGTGTTGGCTTTAACCGGGTCAGACCAGCCAATGCGACCCATATCTGTGAGTATGACAGTTGGATTAACACAGTTGACGCGGATGTTGTGAGGCCCAAGTTCCAAAGCCATGGATCGTGACAAGGCATCCAGAGCAGCTTTTGTTGAGCAGTAGATGGAATGATCTAACAGTCCTACCTGTAAATTCCACAAAAAACATTATATAATGAACCAAATGGCTTATACATAATATATCTGTGGCAGGTATCATTAACGCTCACCCAACAATTTTATGATCGAACATGACCCAATTCCATGTGACAATAGCGCCTAGTCTACAAAATCCGTTGCAGGTATGTGGATCGAATGGTTGGTTGTTATGGTAATATTGCTGAGTAGGGTCAAACAAGTAGGTTAATGAATTAGGGTTACGATACTGCAAAGTAAGATAATGCATTGTCAGCGACTTTATACAATTGCTTTAGAAGAGGTATATATATGAGTTGGAACACAACAGGACATCACATCATCATGACCGCCTGCCCACGCCTTTTAAGTCTCCTTTGTTATTTTCTTGTACACCTTCACTTGCTTTCGGAGCTTGTCTCCAGGGAGAAAGAAACATCAATACGGTCACACAATACTCTTTCATTCTACCACCACGCCTTCCCTGAATATATCTTAGTGATAATTTCAATTGTCATTCATTTTTAAGGAAATTATGAACTAACCAACTTTGACGTTAAATGGATTGAACATGCGAGCCTTCAAATTTTTTTGGAAAAAATATACTAGTATTTTGTGAAGATGTTGGTGTGCAAATAATACTATGGTTGTGGTGTGTGGTGTTTTTTACAAGCTAGTGTAGTGGTTTTCCTGACAAAGAGACAGGTTACATCTCGAAACCGGTAGACAAAAAAGTAATTTTAGTGGTTACATATATATTAAGATAAATAGCATCCTGCTAAAGTTAAAGTACTTTAAGAATCTATATTGGACGCTTTTAATTCTGCTCTTGTGTACTGCGTGGCCTGGGTGACCTGAGAAGCTTATTCCAAAATAATACGAACATATGAGAAATATGGTGTCTTGAAAGTGAATTTGAATTATACTTCATCAAAACGCAAATCTGACTGGGGTCATTTTGTATCCCGCCCCAGCGTATTTCCGTTCTTCCTGTAAGGTTAATTGATGCTGATCATATTTTTTTTGAAATACAATAGATGGAATTGATGGAAATTAATACCTTGGAAGCTTGTGAAGATACATTCACTATTGCACCGCCTTCGTTTCTGTCAACCATTTGTTTGGCTACTATTTGACTAACATTAATGACAGACTTCACATTGATATTAAACATGCTGAAATCAAATAATACAAATATGCTGTAGTAACAAAATATAATGGAAAATATACACAATTTTTTTATAATTTTATGTTGTGACTTAATCATCAAATAAGTAATAACAATGTTGATTTCATTGATTGAACATTGATTTATTTTAACTATAGTGGACCAAATCATAAAGCTAAAATAGTTCTGTTGAAGTTCTGGTGAACCACCCGTGCAGTCAATACAATTAAGCATGAGTTGCACGTAAACATATTGAGAGTAGAAAGCCAAAAAGGCATTAGAGCAAAATAATGTTTTGTCAATATTTCTTTTATTATTAAACGATTTCCATATGTGTTTTGGATTAACAAATAAGGAAATTGTTTTATAATGAAAGTAACATTGACAAAATCAGATTGACAGAATTTTCTTTTGCTTTTCTGTAAAGTTAGAAATTTGAACATTCTTTAAATATTCTGAACTTAATTTCTTTAGATCTTTCTGGAAAATATGAAATTATAAAGTTTCAAACCAGGACATAGCAGGAGACCTGTCTTATTTTAAAATGCATTCATTACATTATTTACTATGTAAATGCTTGGCTTGGTATTACCAGTCAGTGGTTACAAAAAATTTGGCGTTCTAGTGCCAACCCTTATGTATGGAAGTGAAGCCTGGAATTAGCAAAAGAGGAATGAAAGTAGACTGAATGCGGTGGAAATGCGGTCACTAAGACGCTTGTGTGGAAAATCTTTGGTCGATAGAGTGAGGAATGAACAAATTAGAAGTGAATGCAATGCTAGCTGTAGTGTGGTAGATAGAATAAAGAAAGGAGTGCTGAGATGGTTTGGTCATGTGGAACGTATGAACGAGGAAAGGATGGTTAAGAAAATATATGAGGCGAATGTTGAAGGCAACAGGAATAGAGGGCGTCCGCGAAAGACCTGGCACGATCAGGTACTACAAGTATTTGAGGATGGCCCTGTTAAAAGCCGCAACAACCGTAGAACATGTATGAGAAGATGTATGAATGTGGCCAAAGCAAAAGTGGTGTGCCAGGATAGAAGAGTGTGGCGTTCAATCCTCTCTGCCTACCCCTGCAGGGAAACGGCGTGATGGTTAGTTAGTTAGTTAGTTAGTGATAATTTGACCCGGAGAAATCTGCCAGGCAACCTTGTTTGCGTAGAAAGGAATGTTATAAGTAGAAAAATTTTAATTACTGGTCATATGATTCCTCCTTGATATCGAGGAATTTATCCAACTCAGCGACTGCAGCATTGTTTACAAGTCCGTGAATTGGTTTTTTGACTAACTGCTTCATAACTTTACGAGTCGCCTCCCAATCACCGAGGTCAACACACGCTGTCTCGATTGTTGGAATCATTTTCTTGAGTGCAGTGAGGTTTGTTTCCGTTTTAGAAATTGCCACAACACTAGCTCCACATTTTGCAAGAGCAATACATAAGTCCTTGCCAATTCCTATAAAGGATGTAAAATTTTTAATCCATATTTTGGCTTATTGTGTTATCTTTATTCAATGTGAGATTTTGTAATGTAGGTAATCTTTCTTGCATCTCAAACCTTGCATTATTTAAAGTTAAGAACTATAGATTCTCTTTTTACTCATATTGATATCAGCAAGATGCCACTAGTAAAAGGCTATCAGTTAAACTGTCAGCATAATATTGAGATTTTGGTCAGTTGAGCCACCACTTGTGGTCAGCAAATAGAACACGATTGATCAGCAAATAATATTGTATTAGGCAGAAAGTTATTTCTATAGCTAATAAATACATTTGCATCAATGTATTTATTAGCTATAGAAATAAATAAAGAGGCAAATTGTAAGTAAGATTTAATAAAATATTGTCAAATTGTAAATATTATTTTATTCTGCTAATAGACTCGACTTCTACAGCAACATCTAATCCAACCTATGGATATTGTTATGTTGCTGATCAATTTTATAATACCGCTACTTTCGTGACTTTATTTTGAATATGCATAAATAATAAGCTGACTAAAGATGTGTTTACTTGCTGACAAAATTTAGTTTGCTAACAATGTATTGAACCTGATATTTTTTCCCCGCCCACAATATCACGACCAAATGATTAACGGCTGTTTCTTGCTACCCGAATACTTAAATGGCGAATCATTAAATTACTTCACCTAGTACAGTTGCCGGCAAACTTCCTGAAATTTTTTGGCGAAGTGGGGGAATGCGCAGAAGACAAAATTTGGGTCTCCTTGGTGGAATGGTACATGCGTAGGGACACGATATCGAATAGAAAGTATCGAAACTGTACTCATGAGTGTATCGGAAATAAAGTATTGTACTCGTAAAAGTATCGATACTCCAAAGTATTGAGTACATCGGGAAATTATCATAATATCATAGGAAAATATATCGATGACCAAAAAAAAGAAGGTCGCCAAAAAAAAATGAAAAAAAGGTGATCAAAAATAAAATGAAAAAGATACCCAAAAAAAGATCGCCAGAAAAAAATGAAAAAGGTAACCAAAAAAAGGTCGCCAAAAAAGTGACTAAAAAGGTATTGATACTTGCCAAAAAGTATTCATTGAGTAAAAGTATCGAAAGAAAAGTACTCGATACCAAAAAGTATCGATACTTTTTTCGTGTCCCTATACATGCGCAAACTTCCTCCCACTACGCCGTAAAATTTCAAAATGTTTGTCGGCTACGTAAAAGTAGATTAAAACAATGATAAAGTTCTACCTACAGCCTAGAAAATAAATATTTATCGTAAATATATTATGTAGGTACCCACCTCTTCCGGCTCCCGTTACAAGTATCCGTTTTGACTTGAAAGAGATTTCCATATCGCCTGTTGCTTCTAAATCACAAGTTGTCAACTGATGAACTGATTGAGATCGGTATGAACATTTGCTTTTGTATTATTTTTATGAGCTGTAAAATATTTTATCAGCTCGAGTTGTAAAGGTTATAGTATTTATAAATAAACGACGATATATTATGTAAACCGCTGCATTTTATCTGAGATCATATTCGTCTGACATTTGCGTCACAGTTATGTTATGTTATTCGTTTTGCTCCGATAGGGCACCATGATAGGTTGACCATGTCGCAGGGTGTCTTTCATTTTAACTATTCTATGGTGCCTTTTCTAGTTCAGTCCTAAAAGTTTAATTATTTTATGTACAAATAATTAAGATTAATTATTTAATGTGCAAATAAAAAAGATATTTAAGTTTTTTCGGTTCGTGATTCGTGGTTCGTGTCTTCTGGGGTATTATGTCGTGTTTTTACGACCTTTCTGGCCGACATTTCGGATCCTATTGCAGGGTCCATCATCATGGATGATGATGATGGACCCTGCAATGGGATCAGAAAGGTCGTAAAAATACGGCACAGAGGAGAAAGGGGTAGTGGGAGTCACTTAAGCAAGAAATAGAATGAAACACTATTTTTGTTTAAACTTAATGAAAATCAACTCTTATGGTAACTATCAGTCTTAAATTGTTTCATTAGCTTTGGAATAACACATTACCAGCTATTAAACTGTAAAAAAAATCAACTTTGAATACCATTGTCCACATATGACGGTAATTAAAGTCACTAAAGGGACAATGAAAGTCAGTTTAGTCTAACAATTGTCACACACATAACCTTGTGGTGAATCCCAGCCTGTGCACTCTGCGTGTGTCCACAACCCGCAAGAAGAGCACCTGTACCATTCTTCATTATTGCGACTGAATTTACCACAAACTAAACAATTATTCATATCGTCATCTTCGTCATCACATATCTAATTAAGATTAATATCTGATTCCAAAGAGTTTTTTTCTCTCTTGGAGTATGTGCCTTTTGGCCTTATTTGCTACCTTTTTCTGAAGTATTTGCTTCTTGCTTTTTGATTTTGGCACTATATTTTTTCCTTTTGCTTCGTTAGTTGTTTGAGTCAACTCTCATCGCCCCCATTGCAGTGACTCTTATTACCCGATTATACCTAATGTGTAAAAAAAAAAATATTTGCTGTTAAAACACCACAATTTTTTTTCTAAATTGGTAATTTCAGCTTACGGTCACTCAATACACTACTGTAAATACTCATGTTTCTTGTAATAATGTACTCAGCACTTATTTCGTGCACTCGTAAAAATTTCATCGTATATATATATATATATATATATATATATATATATATATATATATATATATTTTATGTACGCGAAAACGCGTGGCAGCCTTCCTGTGTAAACGATGAACGCGTACTGAGCAGGAAGTCAGGGGAGTGCGAACTGTCACATAAAGAGTATTTTAAGCCACTATTTGTTTACTTAAAATACTATCGTCTGGATGCTAGAACGCTGACAACCATTACCCTCTGACTCCCATTACCCCTTTCTTCCCTAATACTCCAGAAGACACGAACCAGAAGATTCTGAGTGGCCGTGAAAATCTAAGAACATTTTTAAGATAATTAAGATTAGTTCGCTCATGTTATCCCATTAGAGATTTTGGGAATAATCCAAGAATATGGTCCAGTTGTTCATACAGTAAAAATAAGTATTTCACTATATGATTTAATGTCCTGTTAATTTAATCTAACTAAAATAATCGTAATCTAAATTAAACAAACCAAACCTAATAACCTAACCTAACCTCATGTATTGCCTATGAAATGTCAAAATAGGCCGTGCATTTTTCGAAACTTCGAAGTGTAATATCTTATTCAATACTTAGTATTTAAACGTAAATTATCTTTCATTTTGTTACTAGCACATTCAATAATATAATGAAATACTCATTTTTTTATCTTATTTTTTGCTTAGATTTTGCTTATCATTATTTTTTTAATTCCATGTCCCGCGAAGTTGATTAGCGAGGTAAGCTTCACTTGACATTTACACAATTTAATGTTTCAAAGGTACTAAGTTTAAAAGGAAGGAATATTTGTGTGTTTAGGTCGATTTTTTGGTCATGCTATTTCAAAGGTATGTTGTGTACTGAAAAAATCGTAAAATATTATATTAAATACTATTTAAGAATATTCTCGTGTTTTCACTGCCGTCTGATGTCATCTTCCTTGTCCCTGAACATTCATTTTCGGCGGACATCGCACGCATCGACGGTACGCAGCACATCTTTGAAGTGCCATGATCAAAAAATATATCTGTAGTATTCATATTTCTTAAACCAGAAATCCGTCCAGAACAAACGATTTAATTCGTCCCAAGGTCAAAACCTAAAAAAAACAATCATGTAATAGACAAAACTCAAAAATTAGAACACTACACATAAAATTCAAGCTCAAAAAACAAATTTTTGACATGTACTTGTTCAAATGGATTCAGTAGAGTGCACTGCTCCGCTGCCTATTCGTAGGCATTTCTCTCATACACATTTTGAAATATAGTTAGTGGCGTAACTATGCTAATGCAGCCAATTTGATGCCAAAATACACATGGAATTGATACTTTTGCGAGTATAAGCGTTAGACTGTGGACCAGACCATCGCTGCAAAGCGAAATTCACCGTAAATCGAAATAAGGATCTCTTTCAGTTCTAAATGAAAATAAATGTCTAAAAAGGCTCCTGTTTTTTCATGAAATGTGAATATTATAGAAGTCAAGGTACCAATTTTGTTTCCACCATTTAATGGATGAACCGCGTAGTAGTTAATAATCTTATCTATATACAGGGTGTACCAGAGCTGGCAGCAGAAACTTGCCCGGTAGATTCCTGCCTACGTTATGAGTCTAAAATGTTCAAGCAACATGACCTTATATTAATTGTTATGAAGATATGCAATACCAAAGTTTGCATTATTTTTTCAATATTTCTAACTTATTTTTTGCAAAAAATTGAAAAATAATTACAGTAATTTATATCGATAATGAAAAATTAATTTGCTTCAATAAAACTTAAATAAAATGATAATTTTAATTTTTGCGAGGTTTTTATCATTTTATTCGACTTGTATTAAAGCGAATGCATTTTTCATGTTCGACCTAAGATACTTGATAATGATACTTCAACTTTTTGGAAAAAATAAACCAGAAATATTGAAAAAAATGCAAAATTTGATATTGCATATCTCCATAACTATTGATATAAGGCCATGGTTGCTTGAACATTTTAGACCCATAACACAGGCAGGAATCTACCGGTTTCTGCTAATAGCTCTGGTATATATACCCGTATGTAATGTGATTAAGTAAAGAACATTATATTCATTGAGACATTCCATTTTGCATTGATGCCCAATTTTTTAGTTATACAGTTGTTACTTTATTGAAAACTTTACAGATAGTCGGGCATGGCAATTACTTGGAATAAAATAATACTTTCTTTCGCCGTATACTGTCGGACTGCATTGAATGCATGATGAACATCAAATGTTGGACCTCGCAATGGAATCCAAAACGTCGGCCTGAAAGGTCGTATTATACACGACAGAAAGGAGGATGGGCAAAAATGTATGGGAGCTGGCCTAGGAACCAATAACAACATGATGTATATCATTGGAAAGGTTTTTTATGTACTTCAACTATTGTTATGGCGGTAAAAATAACTCATTCGGAGCACCCGGCTAGATATCGGCGCCCCCCGTCATGTCTTGTGCGACAGGACTCTGATTCTGAGCGGGCTGGCATCCCGATCAGGTCAGACGCAAGCGAAATGTGGACAAATTCCACGACTTTAGTTAGTGGCTGCAGTGGTAATGACGTCATCGGCTATGCGGATCGGTCGCTCGCATTCAAGATGATGACATCGGTCTACTCCATTCGTGGCGACCGTGTCGAGTCATGAAGCTCGCCCTCGTTAAGTTCTGAAAAGGCCCTTTTCAGGGCCACATTTGATCCAGTCCGAAACCCCGAAACACTTTAGCTACATAAAATGACATATTACTTGTTTTTATACCATTTTACGATGAAATTCTGAAAAAATAATTTATTTTTATTTTTGTCTAAGTCTGGCTTTATTGTGCAATAACTTTTTTCACACAGTGATTTGGGACTTCCCGCCATAACAATAGTTGAAGTACATAAAAAAACCTTTCCAATGATATATATCATGTTGTTATTGGTTCCTAGGCCAAAATGCCCCTTCTCCTTTGAAATTGCTTCATCACGCTTCTGAACATACTGTGTGTACCTATCTGAAAATTATTTACAAAACAAATAACTTTTTATAAAAGAATATAATAAAATATAAACACTAGATTAAATATGCATTCGTTAATAATTGTTGCAGACTGGTCACCCTACGAATTAGCGAACAATTATATCTCACAATATGATCAGTTTACATTCAGAAGCTGGCGTTTGTTTTTTGTTTATGGCACTTGACTTGAGTGTGCTGTGGCTGGTGGCTGTGACCAACTCGGCACCGCTCGGCACCTTTAGATGCTTCGTCACAATTGATACATTTCATAACGTAGGAGATAACAATTTCGGTTGTAAATAGCTAAAGATTATATGCACAGAACATCGTAGTCTAAGTTTTTAATTTCGGTTGTAAATAGCTAATGAAGATAAAAATGTCAACCTGGTGACGTAAGAGTAGGACCGATATGGGAGCCGTCGGCTCATAGAACGGCCATTCACTGTAAATAGCTAATGATCGAAACATACTTGCATATTAAACTTTAAACTATTTGTCTGATTTCATTCAGGTATTCAGCTAATATATTCATGTTATAGTATGTAGTATGTAATATAATAGGGAATATAATCTAGCGAATATGGGTGTAGGACCTATACGATATTTTATTATTATTACCTATTTTATTTATACAAGTATTTAAAACGAAAAATGAGATGGCAATTGTTTTTAAAATCTTATTTCCAGTAAGATATCGTCGCTGTGTATATAATTAAGCCTATGTGCCGTTTTAGTACATTCTGAAATAAACGAATGAAACTGTTTTAAAAAATAATTGCACGGACTAGATTTATAAAAAATATTTTAAATAATTACTAGGCAGACTTGCCAGATGATTGGCAATGTTTCTTTTAGTATATCTCTATTATTTATATGAAAAATTGACAAATTGATTCATTCATCTGAGAATGTATTAAACAGCACATAGGCTTAAGTATATATACAGCGACGATATACCTAGGCATGACTTGAGGTTTCAGAGATGAGGCATTCCATCGTCGCGGGTGAGATATTTTTCTAGTAAATTGTCACATAATATATGACATAACATACTCTTCTATCCTGGCACACCACTTTTGCTTCGGCCACATTCATACATCTTCTCATACAAGTTCTACGATTGTTGGAGCTTTTAACAGAGCCATCCTCAAATACTTGTAGTATCTGATCGTGCCAGGTCTTCGCGGACGCCCTCTATTCCTGTCGCCTTCAACGCTCGCCTCATATATTTTCTTCCATCACCATCCTTTCCTCATTCATACGTTCCACATAACCAAATCATCTCAGCGCTCCTTTCTTTATTCCATCTACCACACTACAGCCAGCATTACATTCACTTCTAATTTGTTCATTCCTCATTCTATCGAAGATTTTCCGCACAAGCGTCTTAGTGACCGCATTTCCACAGAATTTAGTCTACTTTCATTCCTCTTTTGCCAATTCCAGGTTTCTCTTCCATACATCAGGGTTGGCACTAGAACGCCATTATGTACCGCTTGTCTTGTTTCCTTTGACAGATTCTTATTGGCCGTAATTGCATTTAGAGCACCATTAACTTTGTTTTCCGCAGTCACTCCCCTTTCGATATCATTCTCAGCCTTGCCGTCTCTACTAAACATACTTCCCAAATACACAAACTCGTTCACTTGTTCTAAGCATTCGTTGTTTACAATTACATCACACTTAGTCACTCTTTTGTCTCTCTCGAACACCATCACTTTCGATTCGCTGACATTCATCAGAAGTTCACTCTGTGTTAGCGCCATTAAATTAATTTGTAAACTAGGAAAAAGGTATTCCCTCTCTCCCAGTCCCCACCCATTTCCCGCAAGCAATGCAAGTACTAGAGCCGCTCCAGTTTTGAAAAACGAAGCCGCCACAAGACGGATAAACAGCTGCAATCGCAATAAAAAATGTCAGTAAAAGAATTGACCGCATAATTTTTCTCTGTGATTTACCGCAAATATAAACAAAGATTTAATTATTAACGCGACTGTTTGTCTTAAAATTAACGGGAAACACCTCACCGCTAGAACTTTGTAAGATAAAGAAGAGGCAAGAGGAGAATCAAAGAACCGAAGGAAGAAAGGTTAGTGCTTGCCTTGTTCCCTAATACCCACCACAATATCTCCCAAACAACTCTGCATGCATACATTGAACATCCTGGATACCAGGCACTGCAGATCAGCTAAAATACAAGTTGATTATTAAAATTTTGGCACTTACAAAACTAGACAACTCGCACAGTACTTTTTTTTATCAGTCTGGATTTTATCTAAACATAGTAATTTCCCGCAAAGGCCCATATCTGTGGCACGCACAGCTGGTGGAGATAATCATATCGCCAGGGTTTTGAGCGAAATGAAAAACCTAGGTAATTAATTTCTTGTTGAATGATGTAACGTAACGATGTAGCGTATCAAAAAATGTTTTTTTTTTTTAACAAATGAGACCAGTTTGAAATTTTTTTCCTAAAAAATCGATGTTAAAAATTCATAATATGCAAACTGCGCAATTTTTAATTTTATTAGCCAGATGTTGGCAAAATTCGGCTAATAGATTCTGAGCATCATCTCCAAAATCTAAAAAAGGGAGTTTCGAGAAAAACGTAAAAGAATGATGTAAGTAATTCGTTTAAAAATTCACCTGCTACTTTAACTTTAAATTGTTCTAACTCGGCCAATTTTTGAATGATTCAACTTATTCTTCGAACTTCAAGCTATGAGAAAATTAAATTGAAAATTTTATGGTGGAGAAACCTTTTAAGTATGAGGAGTGACTAGTGACAGTACAGTTCTTAGTTTTTCTTCTTTTCTTTGTTCATTTTCTTCTTTTCGAATGAAGCTAATATCTACTATCGACGGCAGCACAAATAAATATGGAAGTATGTAATTATGTCGAATTATCGTGAACCTCGCGTTTATTTTTTAAGTTTATAATTAAATTCACAAAAATAATAATAAACACGGATTTAATCAAGAAAAAATAATGTCAGACGAGAAAATTAATCCACATCAGAGCTGTCGACGTTAAGTTGGGTAATGTGAAACAATGAGCAGATATACGTTTTCAATTTAAAATAATAGCAAACCCCACAAAACCGCTGCGATGGCAGCGATAGTCAACGTTTTGTGATCGATTACAAATAATTCTAAAATATTTGTTGAAAATACTCCTTGCAGACGATATAAGCACCTAACGAAAATACATAATTCTCTATGTAACAAAGTAACGCCACCTTCTTCTTTAATGGCTCTACAGTTCATATAGAGCCTGGCCTCTATCAGTCCTCGCCTTCAACTTCTCCTGTCTCCCGCTACGATCCCCCAGTCTGTCACCAGTAGTATTTACTCCGCATCCCTTCTGACCTCGTCTTCCCATCGCAGTCCAGGTCTGCCGGCTCTTCTTCTTCCACCCGGATGTCCCTCGAGGATCACTTGGGCATCCGCGACGACGGCATTCTCTGCACATGCCCCGCCCATCTCAGTCTACTCGGTCGAGTGTGTACAGAGAGGTTGGGACCAACGCCCCCAGTTGGTCCGAATAATGATCAGGTATAAAAAACTGGCCAATCACGCCGTCTCCAGAGGGGCAGGCCACACTCTTCTGTCCTGGCGCACCAATTTTGCCTCATTCACTTTTCATGCAGGTTCATCGCTTGTTGTATAAAAAGAAAAAAGCATGATCCTTATCATATAGAAATAATGTCACTATAGCTACTAAGTACATAGCGCAAATAATGATGAGATATAAAAATAATAATGAAGTGTAAAAAGTAAAACTCTCCGTATAACAATGTCCGTCAATAACGCTACCATCACGCTGCGCTATTGCTTGCCCAACGTAACTTGGCGTGCGGCGAATTTTGAACTAAATCCCGCCCCGCCCGCACCCGGCGGTAACCCTTCGCCCTGTCTTTCAGTTCATTCTCGTCTTTGAGCGCGAGCTGTGTCATCTTGATTACCAATACACACTGAATTATTATGTCCAAAACATCCTAAACAGTCCGGGATGATGCAAAAACAATTGCCAATGAAGTATTAAAGTTTTGCGAAGCTGAAAAAGCGAATAATGGACCGATATTACCGTCTGACAGTTTGACAGATAGAACGGCCGCCATTACTGCATGATTTCTTTAGTGCTGCCCGACCAAATTTCTGTATTTAATACGACATCGGTTACCGGACATTCTGTACATTATATATTGTGTAATAAATTTACACCCTGACAACTTCTGTTAAGCGATAGGAACGCCCTCCCTCGCACGCCTAATTATAGCGGTACGTCTATACGCTAGATGTTGCTATCCTCACAGCCTTTACTCACGGTCGAAATATAAAGTAACAGTACGTCATTTTTGACGGGCTACAGCTAGTTGAATGTAACCATCACTCGTCAAATAATAAATTATATTACATTCAAATAAAAAAAATACTAAAAAGGAGCAACAGTACCTACTGAGAGCGATCACAGTATGTGCGTATGTCAATAAATTCGTAAACAATTTGTGAAAGAGTAAATTCAATGATTTCGTCACGGTTACTAATTGTGGGTTATAAAAGCAAAGCCAGCAATATCCCAAAAAAATTTAAAAAATGCTTTGAATGCAGTCACCGAGGATTACTAATTTAGAATCTACTGAATTATAGATTTTATGTGTCTATCCTTTCCAAAATCATGTTTCCCATAAATTCATAGGCTATATTTCCTATAAAATCGCGAATTCAGTACATTCTAAATTAATAATCCTCGATGACTGCATTAATTTTTTTTTGATATTGCTGCCTTTGCTTTTATACTCAACAATTTATTCCTTTCATAAAAAAATAATTGAACCAAATGTTCGTAGCCCTTTTGTCGTGTACCTACCTAACGGTCAAAAAGTATCCGAGGAGTTAGGTATTGTCTAGTGGTACCAAGTGGTACCTATGTCGATTTTCCAAATTCAAAACTGTTATGCCAGATTCGAGTCCTTTGAAATTTTTGTTTTTTTGTTTGTGCTTTGTGCAAAAATTTGCTTTGTTTGAAATTTTAATTTGAAACTTTCTTGTGAATGAGAAATTTCTGGAATAAATGGACCATAATATGATGTTGAAAGAATTAACTTTTTAGAGAAAATATAATTTTTGCGAATGTCTATTATCTACTTCCTGTTATTTTGCGACTGTATATTATATTATGTTTATTATTTGAATAAATATATCAACAGTCAATCCCGTCTGTTTACCAATTTAGTAATGTTATTGTTTACACAGTATGTTCATAACCTAGGTTAACCGATTAGATTAATTCTGAAAGTCACATTTGTTGCAATGTTTGCTTTTAGAGTAGACCACCTACCAGTGGCGTACAGAAGGAATGGACTTAGGTTATGCTACTAATATTGATGCTGTAAAAGTACGATGGCATAGACGTATACAATACGATGGTCTATATTATTAGTAAAGGCTGAAAAATACGTTCTTCCGGAAACATGATTTTGTAAAAAGTATACCCATCTGCGTGAATTATTTTCGTTCTTGAAAAATATTAATATTATTCTTTTAAATGAAAGGTAAAAAATATTTTATGATATACAACAAAATAACACCACGTTTAAAATGTATTAGAACTACAGACCACCAAAATATATAGACATGAACTAATGTAAATTTAATTTTAATTTATATAAATTAACTTTGTAAAAACCACTTATTTATTGAAAAAAA
>JADDOH010014241.1:0-24787 GCA_016648135.1 Agrypnia vestita | reverse complement strand
TTTCTATATAATTAATAAGCCTTAGTATATCATAAATATTTATCATTACTGACATATTTCTGTTTGTTTAAAATTTTTATTCTTTCTTTCTATATAATTAATATACCTTAGTATATCATAAATTACGTTACTGACATATTTCTGTTAGTTTAAATTTTTATTCTTTCTTTCTATATAATTAATATGCCTTAGTATATCATAAATATTTATCATTACTGACATATTTCTAAATGTGGAGACCTGTAATTGGCCATCTATATTGTATCAATGTTTTCTATGCTTTTCTTTTTGTGCTGTTGGTCTTCCATAAACATTAAATAAATAAATAAATAAATATTTTTAAAATTCCTGCATTGAATTTATTTCAATAAATAATAAAAAAATCCTAGAATGATGTAAAAGATTGTTTCTTTTTGAAATTCATAATATCGAAATTATTAATTTTAAAATAAATAACTTATTGTTAAATCGGCACTCTGACAAACCCGCGCAGGACAGAGATGCGCTGACAAAGCCGCGCAAAACAATCCCGAAAATATCTCTCCGACAAAGCCGCGCCGACATTGCCGCACGAAAAAAATTATAAAATTCAATACAGTAATAAAAAAACTTTTTTAATTGTATTAATTTTATTTTGCAGGCAGCCTGTCAATCTTATTATATAAAGGGGTGTAAAAGCAAAGACACAGCAATATCAAAAAAAATAATATTTTGAATGAAGTCACCGAGGATTACTAATTTAAAATGTACTGAATTCTAGATTTTAATGTTTCCTATAATCTTAAAGGCACTATTTCCTATAAAATCTTCAATTCAGTATATTGTAAATTAATAATCCTAGATGACTGCAATCAATTTTTTTTAGATATTGCTGCCTTTTCTTTTATACCCCACATATTATAATTAGGTACTTCAGAAGCGTCGCTGTATCTGGATAATTTCTATTGCCAGTATAAAAAAAACATTTATTTTATTTCGCGGCTTTGTCGGGTAATCGTTAAATCATTATTTTGAGATACCACTTGTGTTAGAAATCTACCTACTAGTACAAGAAAAAATAATTTTGTGTGCATATGACATCAAATTTAGACGAAATTATTATTTAAATCTATGCTTTCGGAGGTAATGCCACGGCTGAAGCTATTACAAGACCTATAATAAAGTATAACCTTATAAAAATATATCTCAATGTTTATAATTCTTAGTAACAGTCTTAAGATCTGAGTACAAATTACAAGTATACTTGAGCAGGATTATGACAGAGCCCTGTCCGTTACCGCAGTAGCATTCTTTGAATCATGCATATCAAATGAAAGTTCAATTTACAATTTAGATCTTAACTAACCTTGTATATTTGCTTCACGTGGGCTAATTGCTGCTTAGCTGTGGTCAGGAAACTTCTGAAAAATTAAAGAAATTTAATATAAGTGATCATGAAATTTATGTAAATTATAGTTGTAATTTTTAATTGTAGATCCAAAAAAAAAATTGTAGATTGTTAATTATTATGAATAATATTATCCACTTCAAGGTCGATAAACAGATAGAACAAGGATCAATTACGGTTGCGAAATACAATAAACAAATAATATAAGTATTAATTAATGTATATTATGGATGTCTCATAGAGTCGAAACTGTATTTTTATGGGAAAGTAGATGTACCTACATGCTCGTGTTTAATATGAATATTAAGTCAAAAGTACAGTTTTGAGATACATATCAGCGTTTGAAGTTATACATATCATACGCAAAAAATCACAGGGAAAAAATATAAAACATTTGGTTTTTGCATTATTCCTCATCATTTTTGACTTAATACACTAATGTATTAACATATTTTATTTTAAATTTCGGGATGCGGAAATAATGATTTGTGATTAATGCTGTATTATATATAAAAAATTTAATGTTTGTTTTTCATCCGAACTCAATTACACTTCGTTACACAAATAAACAAACAAGAAAATGCTGAACAAATGTTTATTACTAATTAAAATGTTTTTTTCTTGATTTACTAAAGTACTCATGAGGTGAATATATATTTTTGCAGGCTACTAGGTATATACGGAGTTTGCGCGCAAGTACGTATTACATTATATGTAATATATTCATTAAGAATCAAATAAATTTAAGTTATCATCATATTAATACGTATTTCTTCGATAAATTTCCAAATTTTTTTCCCTTTCATTTTTTAACCTATCCGGTATCCGAAAAATTATTTGTTGTTATTTCTAGTTTTTTTTTTTCGTGTCAAATACCTGTGTTGTGTTGTATTTTGAGTGTATCAGCGTATTCTTTAGTTAGTTTATAATGAAGTTTTTGTATATCGGTAAGATTTTATAAATAGACTATCCGGCTGATTTTTATTTGCGATAGTTTTAATTATTCAATTTACGGTGGTTTTAATTTGAATATATATGTTTTTAAAGTTGGTCCGAACTGTCTAAGCAATAATTTGTTTAATTGAGTCTATCGTTCTATATCCTGTATGTCTTGGATTCTGGAATGCAGTATTTTAAATGAAAGATTTTACTAAGTAGTTTTCTATGTAATTTGTCCATTGTTTATCCCAATTATACATATTGATTGATCTATATTTAGTAACACTGCTAATTCTAGAAAGTAAAAAAAAATAGATGTGTATTTATTTATATATTTTAAATCGCATCAGTTACGATTAATGTAAGTACCTCACGGGAGAAGCCTTTGTTGGCAGGGTTAAATCGTAAACCGGGGCTTAAGTCACCGATTGAAAGGAAGAGCCCGCCTATGAAGTTTCAAAGTAATCTAACGTGCCGGGATTAACCGGGATTCTCTGGAACAGAGCTCACGGCTCGTCCAAGTATTGCGATGCAGCGATATTTTATATATGTACATGTATTTATATAAAATGCAGCAAAATCCCTGTCAAAAGTTCTCAACAAAGTAAAACAGCATCGAACAACATGTTCACGAAACAAAACAAATGAAAAATGAGATTTTTGTATTTAATTTAACTGCAAAGATGATTTAAACATAATTGTAAATCAAATGTCTTAAGCAAGAAAGTTTAGGTACCGATATTTACATATTAAATTTTTGGATGCAATAGTTTTATTTTATATATTTTTAAATTGAAATATCTACGTACGTAGGTACATATATTAATTTCTATAAAATTATAAAATGCTACAATTTTTTTATAAAAAAATGTTTTTTCTACTATAAAAACTATATTTTTGGTACCTTTAAACTTTTTACGTTGAACAAAAAATGAAGGGAGATTATTATTTCATAAATATTTTGGATTTTTTGACATTTTAAACTAATTGTTTACTGTAATAATTAAAGTATATAGAAGAGTAATACAAGTAAACAAATGAAAAATGAGATTTTTGTATTTAATTTAAGTGCAAAGATGATTTAAACATAATTGTAAATCAACTGTCTTAAGCAAGAAAATTTAGGTACCGATATTTATATATTAAATTTTTGGATGCAATAGTTTTATTTTATATATTTTTAAATTGAAATACCTACGTACGTAGGTACATATGTTCATTTCTATAAAATAATAAAATACTACAATTTTTTTATAAAAAAATGTTTTTTCTACTATAAAAACTATATTTTTGGTACCTTTAAACTTTTAACGTTGAACGTTTTGAATATTTTGGATTTTTTGAAATTTTAAACTAATTGTTTACTGTAAAAATTAAAGTATATAGAAGAGTAATATAAGTAAACAAATATGAGAAAACAAATGATTTGGTTAAGACATAAATAATTACAATAAAGTTTTATCCATTAATAATGAAAAAAAAATAGAATTAAAAAAGAAATATTCACATTGATCGCGAGACTTAAGCAATTTAAAAAAAATGTCTGACTGAAGACGTGAGATACTTTCGACTTAGACCGTAATATAACCAAAACAAAAATATCCACATTGGCAACAAAACACACAAAGTTACCGAATACTTTTCATTTCTGAAATGAAATAAGATAAAATACCGAGTACCGTGCCTGGGTTGCAATATAAATTAATGTTGCTATCCATCTATGGAAATCAAATGTAACCGCATTGAGCAAGCATTCTTTATCCACTTGAAAAAAATGTTCTGTAGCCGTGATCTAAGCCTTAGAATGCGAATGGTCAGATTCTGTTCTCGGTATTATTTCAACGACTAGAATCATTTACACTCACTGAAGATTTGATAAAGTGATTTGAGGCATTTGAGTTGTTGATCTACAGAACTGTGCTCAATATTATCTGGATGGTTGGAGAGATACGAATGAAGATTTTATGCTTTCGATGAAATAAAAAATTTGTGCGTATACTCAGGTATGCGCCGTGGTCTCGTATTTTCGCTACTTGCCCCAATACATGCTGTTTCCCGCTACAGACATTCTCGCGACAATGCGCTCACTGCGCGTGCGCAACGTCCGTAGCGATTAAAAAAATGGCCTAAATGCGTCAAAAAGAAGATAACTTCAAAAAGTGTTATTTAAAGTTAAAATATCTCTGACACGTAGAAAGACATTCAGAGAAACACAGATCTTACATATTACAAAGCATTTTTTGCATATCGAGGCACTGCGCACTGGAAGAATAATTTGTTTGTTTGTGTATTTTTAATTAGTTGTAAAGAATGTACACATTTTTACAGCTAGTAATTAAACATAAATTTACATAGCACTTAAAAATAAAGATTCTCAAAACGTATATCAACATAAATAATAATAAACAGAAACACATTTTCACATCTGACACAAAATAAAGAAGACTTTAAAAAAAACACGAAACAACATAACCTGATCCTACATTAAGCTTACTTTTTACATACTTTACACTTAACCTACGAAAAGTAGAAAGACTGTTTACTTCTTTCACATTTTCTGGCAGTTCATTGAACAATTTAAAACCTTTTTAGTAAAAACTAGTTTGTGTTCCTGCCAGTTTTGTTTGTGGAAGCCTAAATAACTTACTTCTCGTAGAGTAAGTGTGGACCTCAAAATTGTATTTCATATTTTTATACATATATAATGGAACTCCTCGGTTTTTTTATTTTTGTGGTAATAGTCTGGCCACTTTAGTACAGTTAACAAAATGATGACAGCTAAGGTCTGTTGTACGAATGAGAATAATAAATTTCAACAGATTTTACCAAAATCTCATAAATGCATCCAAGCTTATAAAATATGGAATGATATTCCTAGACTTCGATATAAATTTTAAGCTCGGAAGCAGTAGAGTGAAGCTCTTCATAAACTGAGTTTGTCATAATCGTGTGCAAATCTCCTCATTGTAGAATCGTGTTCGTTCGATAAGTTCTTTGAGCATATGTCTTGCATCCCGCTGGAATAATTTTATGTGTACGGTGGTTCTAAATTTCTGGGTGTGCTCCGAGTACGTTTGAACAATTTTGTACACAGAATTTTATGCTCAATAAAACTGGAAGGATTTCAAAGCATTCATTGGGTGTGAGAATAATATTAGCCTTAAATTATTTAGTTAGTCAAAATCGCATAAAATAAAACATACTCTGTCGCCTGTGCATTTTATGGGGTACTTATTTTGTCGGACACGACAAGCATTCCATGTATTTTTTTTGCATAACTTTATTAATTTATTTGTTTCTCTACCCAGTGATTATATTTCTTTCAAATTAATAATTTATGTAAAAGACGTATGTACAAAGAATGTGAATGGACTTAACAATATAATGATGAAATAAACATCTGGCTACAGTACTTGAGCATTGTATTGTTCCAAATACTGTTCTAAATATATAAAATAATCATTGACCATTGTTTATTATTTTGAAAAATACTCATTAAGATCGGAATCCAATGAAATAATGATTTTCCTTACGAGTGATACACAGAAAGACAATAAAAGAATTGAGTGAAGAAGACTGGAAGTGTAAAGAATAATAACTAACTGAATGGTTTAAATTTTTGCAAATTACAAATATTTTAAATTTTAAATGGGTATTATAAATAGAGAGAAACAAACCAATTTTGGTTCAATTAACTTTCGATTTTCTTATTTCATTTATTTTATGGAATTGGAAAAAAGTGTTGATTAAGACTCCCCTATTAAATAAAGTAACTAATTAAGTTTATCAATGATTTTGAAGATATAGGTATTAATAGGGAAAAGGCATTGAAAGAAACTCAAAAGTGGGCAATGTATGAAAAAGAAATTGCCGACAAAATTTTGATTATCATGTTTTGGACATTAAATGCGTCATTGAGGTGGAAGAGTCTCCTTGATTATTAACTAGTGTCCAAAGCACTATTTGGAATGGAAGCAGAGATATAGAGAAAGAAAGAAAGGAAAATCCTGGATGTTTTCAAAATGTCGGGCTGAAATCTGTTGGACGATGAATGTTTCTGTCCTCCGAGAATATGTAAAATATTGAATATCGAAATATTTTTAAAATGTTCTCTGAGAAAGATTGATTATAACATACTTTGGAACTATTTTAAAAAATATAAACAAAAGCTTGAAGAATATATTATAGATGTCTCTTAGAGACGAAGCTATATATATATACGGGAAAAAAGGATTGGAAGTATTTTTTTGGTGCTCAAAGTGATCACTTTACACAATGTAACGTTCCCAATTCCACCTACGATAGATTGCCATATGTATAAAATTTTTGGAAGCTGTATAATGTATCTTCGTCTCTTTGAGACATCAATTAATGATGATAAAATCCTGTATTGTGTTTTTGAAAAATTTGGCATGAGGAATACCTCTCACTAAGTGGAAATGCTAAAACTAAAAGGAGTAAATGCTGCATCAATTCAAGATAGGGATGAATGGAGATGTATCTTGCATAAAATTTCAGATAAATCATGAAAAACGAGTACGGCATTTAGTAAATATTGATGAAGAAGACGTGTCAAAAAATCTTTTATGGGTGAGTTTGATATTTCAAGTATTGCAGCATCACTGTTTAAAAACCACCGGTTTGGCAGACGCTTTGTTTGATGTGAACAAACAGTGTAAGAAGGATCATATTGGGTGTTGGCACAAGAGGTGTATTTCTAGTCAAAGCCTCTTATATCTTGCGACAAAAATGTGCCGCATATTTTATAGGAATTTAGAGAATAAGCTGATCTTTAAATCTCCAATCACAACAATATACGATGTAAGAAAAGACCTTTCTTATTATTAACAATGACGACGATAAACACATTTGAAAAATATATCTCACAATATGTGTATTCGGTTCTTATGGTATTGTAACCGTTCTTTAAGTCACTGTATATCAAAATATACCCAACCACCATTACATTTGAATACCAATATATTTTCTAAGCTCATTCCTACATCTTAAATATTATTTATCTATCATATCAAGTTATCGCTTGTTAAAATCAGTTTATTCAAGTTACAAACAGGATATAAAACTTTTTTCTTTGATTTGCCAAAAAGATTGTAACTAATTTTTTGAAACTTGATGGGCAAATACCATACTCAAAACAGTTAAATCTCAGTTACCAATCATTGAAGCGATCGAATATATATCTCAAATAACGGTTATTGTGTAACGGTCTTGACCATTACTAGTTTCATGAAATTTCTCTCACATGCATATCTGTAATTTTGGTGTTAATTTATCGAGAGTTTTAGAAAAAAGGAGAGAAATAAACTGTGTAGCGTGATGAGGAAGAAGTCCTACTCTATCCATAGAATCCTTTGGTATCGTATATCGTGTATATGTATGCACGATATACTATATGGAGGGGTGTAGTGTTCGATTACGATGTAAAAATTGAAAATTAGTTGAGGTTACAAAGCTAAACTCTTCTTCGGTCAAAGAAAGAATAAAAGAGTGGTAAAAAGACACGCGAAACGAACCCATGCCGACTTAGTTCACTTCGTGGTGGGTATTTGGTAAAGCTGTCGGTTGATACCTTTATACTAGAGGCCCCAGATGACTACAGTTATCAATATTTACCAGGCCCGTGAGTCAGAATATTGCAGCAAGAGTTGTAAACAAATAATTTTCGGAAAGTATCACAATTATATATTGTCATATAATTCAGATTATTATGTCATGTGGCATTATATTCTGTCCGGTCAATATGTGATTTCCTTTTTTTTTCGAAATACTTGTCTAACAACAGCTATACTCAATATTCTGACTGCACCTCCTTGCTATTCATGTCACTTGAGCATCGTGCCATGTTATACAGCCCTGATGATGGACCCTGCAATGGGATCCGAAACGTCGGCCAGAGAGGTCACATATACACGGCAGAATATCCCAGAGAACTATACATAGAACGTTCTCTGTATTTTTTTATAATCCGTGCGTACCTACTACAAACTGATCTGAGCAGAAATTTTTATACTGTAGGTCGACCACAGTCAAAAGACCATTCCCTGGCTTTGTTCGGTAAGAAGAAAGTGGGGGAAAGTTGCCTAGCAAGCCCGTATTACAAGCCCCGATATGATATTCAAATAAATACATATTTTTTAGTGTAAAAAAGGTTACTTATTTACTAGAAAACTTCTTTTGTGTTCATTTTTTGCACCGTAACAACACACATATTTTTAGCGCACATTTTTTTGAATGCGGTCAAGCTATAAAAAAATGTCTGTGAAAATACTTACCATTTTTCTCATAAATTATCATGCCTTATTATACAGACTTATTAGGAAGTAATTATCTATATCTGCAAGATAATTGCACAATATTCTTAAACTATTTTAGAGTTTAATAATTTTCTGTATTTGGTCTATTAAAACAAACCTAAAATCTAGTTTCCGAATATTTTCTTTATGCGGTGGTTGAAAACATGTGTGCAAACAAACATTTATAAGTGTGCGACCGCACACCCGTACACCTTATGTGGAGAATTGGGTAAATCCCATTCAATTTATTCAAAATACAAGATTTCTAGATACTTTTTATATTTTGCTACTTATAACTAATATTGTTTAATGTATGTTCTTTTTAATTTTATGTTATATTTTTTAGGTAAAAGCCCATACACATTCCTGCTCTTTGCTTTATATTTTTAACTTTTGTACTCATGTTTTGGTGCTATTCCTGATACTTCATATTTTGCTACTTATAACTAATATTGTTTAATGTATGTTATTTTTAATTTTTTGTTATATTTTTTTGGTAAAAGCCTATACATATTGCCGCTCTTTACTTTATATTTTTAACTTTTATACTCATGTTTTGGTGCTATACAGATATTGTTTAATGTATGTGCTTTTTGAAATTTATTTTATATTCTTTATGTAAAAGCCTAATGGGCGTAAACAAATAAATAAATAAATAAATTTCCTTTCACATACAAAGTATCCCAGTTAATCATGTTTTTAGTTGTAATATGCAAAAATAGGATATATTTTTAATGAAATCTCTAAACTATGAGTTACCGCAAGAGCAATCTCTCAGTAATTTATGATATATTACAACAGAGAAATTTTTATTATAAAAAATCTTTCCTACACCGCCTCATAATGTAATTCCGCTGCCTTTGTACGGGAAAGGGATTTGAAAATCCTAATTTAACCATGAAATTGGTTTTATGAAAGGAATGTTAGATTATCATTCTACGGAAAACCCATTTTCGATGGAGCTTTTCGTTATTCTCAGATCATAGCCATGTCTCAGGAACATTTTACGGATGAATTTTCATTTCAATCAGGAAATTAAGAGTATCTACGGAATGAAACGATACGACAGATTAAATCTCAACACGATGAGACTTAATTCTCAGCGATGTGCATTTTAGTTTTATGAAATATTCGAGATTTTTTTATACAAGTACGCAAAACACTTCGGTGTAACTATTAGAAAATATTTCCCCTTGTTTCTGTAGAAAAATAATATTTTAACCAGAATTGTTAAAAAAGAAAATTTTGAAGCAATTTTTAATTAAATTTTCTTTGTGTAAATATCATTGAAACAAAGCCGTGATTCAGAAATAATTAAACGATGTTGTAAATTTTTCAATAATGTAAATATTTATTCCGTTAAAAGCATTTAATAATAAAATAGGTAGGTATTTAGAGATATTTTTAACGATTGAAAAATTCATATTTTTTCAAAAAAAGAGGAAACATTAAATATGTTACCGCTATTTTCAGACGTATAGTGCTAAAAAGGAGTACCGAAACGTTGTTAAAAGAATCGGTATGGCAAAACCACTCGAGAGTTTTAAAGATATTGCACTTTTTTTTTGTTTCTCTTGGATTTTCTTTTTCTTAATATCTTACTTTTTTCATATTAAAGTAAACGCTTGTTTTTGAATACAGGACTAACTTACCTGGAATGAAAAGTACGAGATCTTGCATCTAATAACGCAGGGAAAGATTGCCGGAAGGCGGGGCCCTGGAAGAAGAACATCATGGATGAAAAACCCGGGATAGTGGTTTGGCCAGTCTACTCTACAGCTGTTCCAGGCCGCAGTAAATAAACAAAGTTCTTATAGCCAACTTGATAGCCAAAGTCCGTTGAACGGTTAGGGCACTAGAAGGAAAAGTCCTAGAATGGGATTCGAACCACTGAACACTGGATCACTGAGCGACACTCATAACCACTACAGCGACAATGTACTCTTTGACAAGCATTATTTTTGTTTATACTATTGTATTCGGCTTTTACTTTGTGGTTATTTATTGCCAATTAACTAACTAACAATCACGCTGTTTCACCGAAGATGTAGGCAGAGATGATAGAACGCCATATTCTTCTATCTTGGAACACCACTTTTGCTTCCGCTACATTCATATAACTTCTCATACATGTTCTACGGTTGTTGAGGCTTTTAACAGGGCCATCCTCCAATACTTGTAGTATCTGATCATGCAAGGTCTTTCGTGAACACTCTCTATACCTTTAGCCTTCAACACTCGCCCCATATATTTTCTTAACCATTCATTCCTCGCTCATAAGTTCTTCATAACCAACCATCACAGCCCTCCTTTCTTTATTCTATCTACCACAAAACAGCCAGCAATACATTAAATTAAATTGTCAATTAAATTAAAGTCAAATTCATTTGGTGTAAACTACTATATTTATAACCGTTATCGGAACCATCTTTCCTTCTCCAGGGCAAAATATGAACTAAGTATTATTTTAACTATTGCGTATAAAAGTTATGTTTTTTTAGTTAGTTTTTGTTTTTATATTACAGTGGCGGTTTTATTGCCAGTTGGCAATTTCTTCCAACCAACCACACAATTTAGTAGAATAATTGAAATATATTTCTGGTGTGTAATGTCACAGTGACAAAACTAGTTCCATGATTATCTTAACCCATCTATTCCATGAATTTAAGTACACTCACACACATAACATACATACCGTAACAACTATCTATCGCATATAATCATTTCAGATGTCGATAACTATTTAATTAAGCTCTAAGATATAAACAGATCTCCTCAAGTAGAGTTTTACTTAAAGTAGAGATCTAGTCTTCCGCGACTTTCCGACGTGTTCCGGCCCCACTACACCATTGATAATTTCCCTCTCCTGTAATCGTATTCTTCTTCTTCTCCTTCCTAAGCCTACTTTCCTCCACTGCTGGATGTAGGTCTCTCCTATTTTCCTCCACTCATCTCTGTTTCTTCCCCTTCGCATCCAGGTTCTTCCTGCTAATTGGACTATGTCATCAGACCACCTTTTGGGAGGTCTTCCGACGCTTCTACTTTTCGTCCAGAGCCTCCACTATAGGATTCTGGGTACCCATCTTGTAGCCTCTGTCGAGCCATCTATCCAGCCCACTGCCATTTTAATTTTGCAATACGGTCCATAATATCGGCAACTTTTGTTCGGCGTTTTATTTCTTCATTTCTGATTTTATCTAGAAGGCTTACGCCGAGCATCTGCCTTTCCATGGCTCGCTGTGTACACTTTAGTTTGTATTATTATTGTTATTACAGTTTAATATGTATTCGTATTATCGCACCGAATAAACACCATTGGGACGTTCAAATTAATCTAACCTGGGAAAATGAAAAGTGAATAATCAAATACATCACAAACGTTACACATATGTTTTCGAAAGACACATTTTAACTCACCGCGTATGGTGGCTTTTAAACACGCAATCCTTACGTCTTTCTCTGTTTGATTATGCTGATGTTCGTTGATTATGTTAATGTAGAGCATATCAACAAACTGGTACGCTTTCAAAATATATAATTTTATCCGTTTAATCTTCAACCTCGAAAAATTCTCTCACATCTCATCTTTCCGCAATCTTCTCCATTGGGCTATAAATACGACAACGCCATAACATATTTTAATCCAGAATATTTTCAGTTTGTCCAAATTTTTCAGAACTGTACTGGATTTTTTTTAACAGGAAAATCATTAATTAATCAATATATTATTGATGTTTCATAGATATGAAATTATATTTTTATGGGAAAGTAGATATTGAAGTTTTGGGTCATGGTATTCTATCATGGGTGGAAATGGCGAACGTCACATTGTTTAAAGTGGTCACTTAAGTCAGCCGTACGATAGCTCGTTAGCCCTATGAACACCCAAAGACTTCTATACCTACTTTCCTATATTATAGATGTCTCTGCGAGTGTCTCGGTATCTGAAATCTAGATTCAACTTTCTTTCTAATCATGGTCTACCACTCCATTCAGCTGATAGCACTTCACCATCAATGAAATTGCATTCATTTCTTGCAGCACTCATAAAGTTAATAATGTGGCATATTTTAGAAGACGCACCTCTTCAAGGAGAGCTCCTCATTTGCGATTCTCTTCCCAGCCCAGCTTATCCAAAACAATATTATTTTTAAGAAAGCACAATTTACTGACGGAACGTTCGTTCCGTAATAATTACGACATAATTATTCTTTTTCACAAAGCTTGAACAACAAGCGTTTTAGAGCGCTCATTCTTGAAAGCTCTGCACGGGGGTGGGAAGGGGATGCGGGGTGGAGTCGGAGTGTTTATCTGAAAGCAGTCTGGGCATTTCAGGCGGCGTCGAGCTTTCATTCATCACCGCCGCGGCGCTGGCGGCGCTTTTCATGGGGGAGCGTCGGGACGCCTGGTTATTACCGGGGGCGGAGGGTCCCGCGGCTTTAGAGTGCCCCTTTCTAGATCGCTTTTTAAAAAAATTAAAATTTGCATTCGCCCGGCCGAAATAAATCAGCGAACGCAGATTTCCAAATCATCATTCTACACCTCTCAATATCCGCAAAACTCTGTTGCAGACAAAACTAGCTGACGCTAGAAAATATTGATTTCGACAATTCTTGAGGGTAAATTTTTGCTTATAGAGGTAAGTTTAACTCATGTGTGTCGGTGATGCAACGTAGGTCTACGTGTCATAGAAAATATAAAATATCTACATTATTTACGAAAACCAAAACGTCACATTTTTTGTAATTATCAAATCACACCAAAATAATTAAATTAAACTGTTACGAATGTACGGATTTCTTAATTAAAAAATATTTATTCATTACTCTCGTGTTTTCGGTCAGTGTGTAAAAGAGAGTAGAATATTGCACATTGCAGTTAAATCGAGCAAGAAAGAGCACGACAATACCGCACATTTCATGAGGACAGAGATGGCAGTGGCTTGGGTTTCGGTGAAAGCGAAAACAATATCGAAAGAGTACGGTAGATTCGCGCAACACGTGTTAGATAAAGACGGAGTGCAGGCGACCTAGCGACCGCGTCGTTGAATTCAGCTGATAATAGTGCAGCGGAAGCGCACGCAAATTCGATATGCCATGATTTTATAATAATTTACTAAAATAATGCGAATATTTATGTTTACCTTACATAATTATATAAAAGGACCTTTAAAAAGTCTTATCTGTATCGTATATATGTATATTTTATCACATATTAAAAACTATGCCGATTATTAATCAGGTAACGCTGCGTTACACTACCGTTTCCGAAGGTATTTTTAGCACAGTCTTTTAAGAGTTAAAGAACCTCATAAGTATACAAATGAAATTTACATTTCTCTTTTATTAAAATTACATTTTTAAATAACCTGTAATTACAGTTCTTAGGATTTTATTCTGTCGTAAATTTCTCTCTGATATAGACATACCAGAAATATGAATCCAATCCTCAACGAGATGATCTGGCAGAAAGTAGCTGAGACAGGAATATGTAACTCCCGCAGTAGTTTATTGTTTCCTTTCACCTGGCATCGCGCATATACAGGGGGGGTTATTTGGAAAACATTAGAAACCTTGTAGGACTACATTCCTGCTTTGATTACAAGTCGAAAATTTTCAAGCAGCAACGACCTAATATCAATGGCTATGGAGTTATACAATATCAAAATTTTCATTTTTTTTTCAATACTTCTGACTAATTTTTTTTTTGCAAAAAGTTGCACTATCATTACAGTTTATATGCGATGTTTTCCAGTTTCATTTGGAATTGGGAGGTTTTTATTTTTTTATTTGACTTGTATTAAAGGGAATGAATTTTTCATATTCGATATAAATTAATGTAATTATTGTCCAACGTTTGACAAAAAATAAGACAGAAATTATGAAAAAAAAAATGCAAACTTAGATGTCGCATATTTCCATAACTATTGATTAATTAAGTCATAGTTGCTCGAACATTTTCGAATCATAATTAAAGCAGAAATATAGTCATGCGAGGTTTTAAATATTTTTTAAATAACCCTCTATATAACACGTATTGTGTACAAGTATGCAATAAATATTGAAAACATATTACGTATCTCAATCTCTAGCCTGTCCAAGTATCGGTCTTTTGATGATTGCATTTATCAAGTGATTTTTTGTCTTCGTCGTATTGAATTAATACACAATTAAATTAACTCATGAATTTTCCTTGTTTAATCAATCAACAAATATAATCATTATTACAGCTCGACATAACTAAAATTTTAGCACAAAAACGAATATTAATTAATAATGTCTACTGGTAATACTTAAATATTCAAAATATTTCATTTGAAATCATGAAATCACAACTAATTCACGGAATTCGGCCCTTTGATTATTCAAATACATTGCAATAATAAAAATATTTTCATTTCAAATTTCAAACATTAATTATCACACATTCCATTACATGCCGCGCAGTCGTATTAAATGGTAAAACATTACTCCATAAAAATAAGAAGGATCGAACACACCGTAAAAAATAATACCTTTACATGAATTCCATGGAGGTCATTAAATTTATAACTGATCACGCACCCCGCCACTTCCAACCAATCCCCTCCCCTTCACTATTCATTTTTACCCCCACTCCAGGACTTATTTGCGAAGGGGAGGCAGGTTTTTATTGTTTGTGCAGCCCCTCGGTTTTTGAGCCCACTTCAAAACCTGGATATTTGATTTTTACCAAAAGTATTTTTACTCGAATTCCGTGCAAGGACTCGAAAATCGTGCTTAAAGCTCTTAATGGTGTGTGAAATTGTATTATTGTAAATATTTTTATTTAATAATAATACAACAAGAACATATTTGATGTGCTTGTTGATCTAGTGGTTAAGGCACTTACCTAGTTATTGATCTAGTGATCGCGGGTTTGAGCCCCGTCCTAGATCGGTGAGTTAATTTCATTTTTCAAAGCGCAGGCATTTGGCTTATTTTGAAAATAGTAAACTTATTGATGTGACACTTATTTCGTGTACGGATCTCTATTTTTTTAAATATACATCATGATCATTCTGAGAAAAAAATGTCTTGCTTTTAGGAAAAATTAAAATTGTTTTTTTCATATTGTATTAAGCATTAGTTCATCTTGTATAAATAATAAGACATATTTAGTTATACTATGGGGTGATATAATTTAATATTGAATCCGACGCAAATTGCCTGACTGAATATTTTATTGATTGGATTAAGAGTTGGATGATGGACAAGTAATGGGAATAACTAATGGACTGTATACAAGAAATTGGAAAATAAAAGGAAGTTCGGCTGATGACACTTCTTTCTTCCACTAATAAAAATACCGATGAGATGAATCGGCGATACATTTTCGCATACTCGTTGGTGCTTGGAGCCGAAGATTTATTGCAACGATATGAACTTCATCCGATGGTGATGATAATTCTTTTTTGGAGATGGCGATTGAAAGTATTCAAATTATACCATCGAACGATATTGAGAGACTCGTTTAAATTAACAAAAAAACTTAGAATATAAAATCTATAAAAGGCGTGACAATTGTTTTTATAAATTTGTACGCTGTTGTTATTATTGTACGCCTGCCTCACTTGAAGAAATCTGCGAAGTTTATAAAAATGTTTTTAACATAGTTTGCAAATTTAATTAAGTTTACCATTTTTATTTTTATATTTTTTTCAGGAATGAATGGTCAATTTATTCAGCGTAGAAAATTGTTTAAAATTTGTATGGACTGAATGAAAGAATAGATTCATCTTTATAATAAAATAAATAAAGGTATACTTTTTTTTACCACTTATTTATTGAAAATACCAACAAGTTTCAGGGCCAATAGTTCCTTCGTCAGAATACAATAAATACTAACAAATTAAAAAGCAAAAATCTAATTATAGATAATAACTGTAATAAATGGAAAACGAATTAACAATTAATTAAGTAGTAACATTAAAACTAATTTAAAAGATTACTATTTGTAAAAAGGACCTGGTTATTTATCATATTTAATTTACTTATTAATATTTTTTCTTATTTCCAAAATTTATAATTTATCCAACTGTGATCCTATATAATTTGTATTTAAAATTTGTAAACCGTTATTAATATCAAAAGAGTAATCCATAAACAATATATTATTGGGAAAAATTACTGAATAATAAATAGTCATCTTTATATTACGAAAAAGTTCAAAATTTATTCCATGTTTTTGTTTGTATTGTTTTGTTGTATTTTTCCTGTAAACTTATATTAAGATATTAACGTGAAAGCACGTTCTCACTATTAAAAAAGGTTAGGATTAGGTTTTTAAAATAAAGGTTATGCTGAGTGATATTAATAATATCAAAATTTCTTAGGTGTTATGTACACAATTTTTGTTTTAACTGACACAAAATTATACAGAAAAGACATTATTGATAGTATTGTCAACTGAAAGTGCTCAATTATCCAACTATAGAATACAAGTATAATTTTATTTGTGTGCTTATAAAACTACCTTATTTCTTATACGCCAGCATACACAAGATTTTGAAATTCTTCTATATTTTATTATTTTTACAAAAAGTATTATTGTTCATTTGTTTACTATAGTATTGAGTAATATTTACAACAATCAATAAATTTTATTATTAAATATTTTGTCCTTATTTTTAATCTTTATTGTAAAGATACTCATCTCGGCACAGATTAATCCTAGTAAGATGAGCGGCTCGCTTCTTATACAGAGTGTAACAGATATGAACGCAAAATATTGAACTATCATTATAATAATTCATATCGATAATGAAAAATTTATTCGTTCAATTCCAATAAAACGATAAAACCCTCCTGAAAAAAATCTATTTTGTCATTTTCATTTTATTTGAGTTGTATTGACGCGAATAATTTTTTTATAATCAATATAAGTTTTTTTGTAATCAATATAAGTTTAAAAAATAATCAGAAAAAATTGAAAAACAAATCTCAATAATTATTGATATCGGTCATGGCTGCTTGAACATTTTCGATTCATAATTAATGCAGACATTCACCTATTAATTTTTGTGGACTAGCGCTATTACACCGTGTATATGTATGTATTTAAATTCACAATAAATAATTTAAAATAAGAAAATTAGTAAATAGTGATTTTCTTACGGGTAAAATTCTACAGAAAAATTAAAACAATAATGATTATTTTTAAGTGTTTTAAAATGTCAAGTTGATTAAACAAGTGATTCTATTGGATTTCCGGCTTAAAATTCGAATTAAAGTAACTCGACTAAAAATAAAACACTTTCGTCTAAAAAGTTCACGTAAATTTTAAAGCACCTTGCTCACTGAATACGTTACGTTATACACTCGAAACTAATATCCACTCTAGAAACGGTCCGATGGTCCCCCGGGTAGAAATCTCTTCAGAAATATATGAATATCACAAATACCGCTCAAGTATTCATACAACCTTTCTACATAATATTACGGCAGCTACAGAGAGGCACGCATGCGAGTGGCTTTGTTATTCTCCAAGAAAATACCATGGGGAGTTACAAAACTTACGATGCATTTCATCATTTGAGAAAGCCACCTGGCGGTTTTGTATCGAAGTTATCACCGGGAAACTTTCTACTTTGACGGAACTGACAGAGTTTTTAAGATAATTTTAAACTGAGAAATATGACTTTGGTGGTAAGCAAGACTTTAGCTTCTTCTAAGTATGAATTAAATTATAATATTTATTATTATTAGATAGGTTTCCATAGAAATACTACCATTGACATGATGCAATGTCTGCAGTGTCTCTGTTAAGATCGCTAAATTAGCGTTAATTTAAATGTTTACCTATTACACACTGTTTCGTGACCGCGCCGTGCCGCCGCCGGTTGCGGATCGAAATGGTGTGCTGTGATTGGTCGAAATTGACACTCGATGTATTCCGCACCAATAGCACAGTATACTAAGAACAGTAATACGTCTTCATACAAACTGGCCGCTACCCATTAGAATGTGTGTGTGCGTGCTCGGCGCTGTGTACGCACGCACTGTGACGAACACGTTGACATAGAATATGGGGGCACAAGGCGGCGGCAGTAAGGGCCGTGCCTTCGGTGCCATTCGCGCTCGCAGCCGTCGCTTTAGAAAAAAAATGCGTTTCCTGAAAAAAATGCATTTTTTTATGTTTTTGGTGCTTTACTAAAAAGGTGTGTTGATTATCACAAAGACTGTGAGATTTAAAAAGTCTACGTTCTTGCAATTTAAATGCAGAAACAAGGTATACTAATTACAGAAATTTTCGGGTTTCGTGTCTACCTTATGCGTCGAAATCTCAGATGCTACGAGTTAAAAGAAAGGGAGTAAAAATAAAGTGACAACCCTAGCGTCAATGCAAAAGTAGGCTAATAACTCGCCGACAGGCCGGAGATAAACCACTGTTCTGGGTATACTGTGCCAATAGCTACCAAGGAATTGAAATCTTGTAAAATCTGACCAGTGACAGTTGAAACGCACTGTGCCGGTATCTTTCTTATTCGATTGAGAGTTGACATTTTCTTTGGTGTGGTCACGATATCCGACGTATCCTGTGTGTTAAAGATTTAAGCCTTTTTGAATTGAATCCAGATCTGTTCCGAAATTCGATGTGGAAGCAGACCCAGTGCAAGCCGTTTCCGAACCGCTCGATATCCAACACGCGCAGCTCTGCATGCAAGAACCAAGGAGAAACTGTAAGTACAATTTCTACTGTGTCTGTAGCTGATTTAGGATCGGATATATTTCGAGTGTCTAGATCACTCGCTTCATCGGTGGAGATTAAGAGGGAACCTTCTCTATCCTATCTCTATCCCGACCCGCGTACGGTGGTGGCGATTCCGTCCGTCGTCGTACACATACCACAAACCATAATCCTTGTATTTTTTGAACCTATTTCGATAAATTTTTCTAAAAATTCACTAGCCAGCCTTTTTTTACCATGTTTTTTCAATTATGTGGCAATTGTTAAATGAACATCGAAGACAATAAAAATTCTGATATACGAAGCATACGTTAAGAATGCAATTGGATATATGATACCCATCTGGGGAGACAAACTTAAACAACTACAACAAAATAAAATACTGAAAATATCAACAATTTGAAATACCTGACATCAACTGGTTTACCAAATAATGCAGAAATTAAACGTTGATATCATTACAAAAATCAAAACACTAAAACTCATTCACAAGCTAGCAAATGGCGAAATACAAGACAAAGACAAAGTTACACAAAATACACGAAAATTATCAATACTACACTAGAACAGACCTAAACTAAGACATAACTCAAGCCAAAATAAAAACAGGACAATCACGATTAATTTGTAACGGATTAAAATTATACAACGACCTACCACAACAGACCAAACAGTTGACTACTTACAATTTCAAAATAGAAGCGACAAAAATGCCAAAACTCAGCCAAATATAACAAATGACTATGTGTCCTTATTATTATTATATTGAACTATTATATCAAATGTTATCCGTATACCTTTCAGGTATCTATCATATTGTTGTATTGTTCGTATTGGTGCATATGTAGTAGAGAAATATGTATTTAGAGAGAATTTGAAGAATACATACATGCAGATTTTAAAACATTACTTATAGCAAAATATCTCCCTAGTGTTTTCATAGTGATTTAATAAGTTGAGATAAATCTCAGTACCTACCATATTGACCGTGTTAAGATTTCTATTTGGAGATAAACTATATAGGGATTAGCTTGAGATTGATGAAATTGCACGTACGTTAGATTTGACTGCAAGAGTTGATATTTGCACTCAAACGTCACCCAAAACTATAAATACTTACAAAAATTTATTCTGAGCTGTTAGAAAAATAGTAGGTATTACATAAATAACATTTATTCGATTTTAACCACTGTTAGAGAGATTCAAATGCTCTGCTGACTAACGGAATAACAATATTTGTTGATTGATATTGAAAAAAATTGAAAAAAAAACATTGATCATATTATTTGTTTATATCTACCTACTTCTTTTATGTAAGTAATCCCCCCAACATGTTTCAGAAAAACCTTCCTATTGTCAGAGTGTTGTATGTTGTTAAAACATGTTGGTGGAATTACCCATATAAAAGAAGTAGATATAAACAAATAATATAATTAATATATTTTTTAAATGTAAATCTACAATGTTGCTGAATCAATTGAAAAAATTATTGATAATTGATGTTTGGCCTAAAAAAAATGCAATTATGTACGAGACGGTAAATCTGTGAGGTGAGACGAGATTTTACTCCAAATATTTTCATCAGATCAAATTCTCTGTATATCATAAATATATTTTATTTACGGGATATGGATAAAAAGCGGTTATAACATTACGCATAATTGTAGTTTTCAATTGACTAAGGCCCTTCATTCATGACACCAGGTACTAAATATTGAGCATCATGGTCCTGTAATGTCTGAAAGAATTAACATGTATTAATACTAGTTTGAATGGCCTTGAGCCATGTTGATAAAATAATCTAAAAATTTGTCAGGCCTTTTTTGATATATCAATCATGTAAGATTTTTTCTTCAACTGTCCATTTGATCAGCAGCTTACGAGGACTCTTTATATTTCTTCTGGCAACGTGTCCTAACTAAGTGTTCTAGAAGTCTTTCGAAAGTCCTTTAGTCCTAGGTGATATATATATTTGATATATATCAGCTCTCAATGTCACATCTCAAGAGAGTTCAACGTATTCCTTTCCTTTTGTTTTACTGTCCATATTTCTATTTCATATAGTGCTATAGAGATCACTAGAGGTTTCAGTAGACAAACTTTACAATTTTAGATGTCTGAAAAAGATAACTTATAACTGGTTCTAAATACACATGTCTGAATTTTACCTTTTTATCAATCAATTACAATTTTCAACTATGAAATTACAACTGACAGGTTTCGTATGTCTGCTAGGTAGATACTGGTATGTGGAGTAGTAAGATTGTGGAGCAAAGGGACTATGTAACAACCCTTATCAAAAAGAGATGAGTGTAAAGACATAGAATCTGTCAAATCCACTGCCAAGCAGTGAAATAAAATACGAGTTACTTATATTTCGATTGAAAAAACCTCCAATAGGTATATAATTTAAATATTCTCTTTGTTATAGGACTGCGAATGTTACAAAAAATATTTTTCACAAAAATGCATGATGTTCTGCATTAGATTATTTTAATGTTTTTGGAACTGAATAATTAACCTCAAAATTATTCAATGAATGGTACCCTGAAAACAACATTTTTGAATAAAAATTTCAATATTCACACAAATAAGTATTAAACGTAAAAAATTCTCATTAATTATTATTATTATTAATTCTCCTATTCGTAACAGAGTTTTTTCTGAAGGATATTATTTTTTTACTATGTTATGTCTCAATGAAAAATGAAAAAAATGATCGTTAGATTTATTGACGGCAATCGAAAAGGATTACGAACTTACAAAAAATGTTTAAATATTCAAATAATATAAAGATTCATAAACGCAGTACGATATAACATTATCAAATAATGTAAAATAGAGATATCGCAGAACTAGTGTATATTAATATAAGTGTAAATATAGTAGTATATAGTTTATAGTATAATGATTCAGTTTTTACCCAATTATATTAATAACACTATTATTTAAAAGTAATTTTTACCGCACGATATTGTTATTTTTCATTAATGTGAATCATTAAAAATGTAGGAGAGAGAGAAAAAGAAAAAAAAAATATGATTTTGGCGTGCTATAGATCATAGTAACGATCACACTCATTTTTCCTCCATTATTTTTAAATCATTTTTGTCAATTTTAAATCACATTTGAACCGTATCTCATTATATAATCATCAACAGCCCTCGTAGTCCAGTAGGCATTACACAGGCTTTTCAGTACGAGAGGTTCTGAAATTTTTCATAGTTACTTTTTACAACCCTGCGCAAAACATAGACACCTTTAGAGCTATCCAACCCTTTCTCCGAGCAATAAATGTATATTATATTAAATGATAACTGTTCCTAATTTTTAATTGTTACTCTTAACGACCCTGACAAAAATATAGTATCACCCCGCCCTTAGCTCAACCTCAGGACATCTAAACCATTGGCCTGGAGCAAACTATATACATATAAACATCATTATTATTGATGGTCTGCTTAAAACAGAAGTCACTCCTTCCCCTAAATACCATCGAATGTTATAACTCATTCTGAATAAAAATTAAACAAGTTAATTTTAATAACATTTTTTCTTATCGTATTACTAACCATTGCCCAGGTTCCATAGAGTTGGCAATGAGTACAGCGAATTCATAGTAAATATTTCACGAAAGCTGGTCTACATTTAAGAGAAATCTGATCGATTTTGGAATGTTTATAAATTTCTGATAATAACATTTCGAAATTGAAAATTACATTAAACAATTTGTAGTTACTTTTTTTCTGAATAACGCCGTGTTTATTTTTAATATCATTTATATTACTTTTAGGTTATGTTCATTCTATTACCTACATTTAAGAAATCCTAGTTATTAAAATATTGTTTTGATTAATAGTACTTTGTACAGTATGAATCTGTATTCTGAGTTTGATTACTGTGTATTTTATTACTATTGCTATTATTTTGTACGTAATATTTGTTTTGTAATTTTTATGCTAATATGGCAGACTAAGTATTGTACACTGTGATGTTTGTCCTTTTCAGTGTACAATATATTATATTCTGATATATTGTCAATTAAAAACCGGCATCAATTCACACGTTTATCCCAGAAGAATACAACAATATACATGATAGGTTTCTTCCGCGACTGAACGTCTTTCCAAGCAAGCCTGTAAATCTCGGAAGACGCGTCCTTCCGTACCGTCTCCCGCGACCGGCACACGCACACACCCGCATCGCATACATACACGCGCGAACGTACTTCGAGATACACCACACTTACTTTTATAAACACATTAAAAAAATCAAGGGAGCGCGATTATTTAAGAGAAAATATTTTAGGTTTCAAATATCTTATTTGATTGTTAAAATATTCAAAGTATTAAATTGATTGTTGAAAATAAATGTTATTCATTGTGACGACACTGGATCTGGTTCTGAGGGGGTGTGATGTCGAGGGTGGTTGCTCAGTGAACTATAAATTCATAACGATGTCGGCTGGCACAACGACTGTATACGTAAACTCACAATGAGCGAACGTATGCAATTTTTATTTTTTAATACCTTTGACGGATTTATATGTTTAATAAAATATATTTAAGTATTCATTTTTTAAAATTAGGCCCTCAGGGAGTCTGCAATACAATAAATGATAAAAACTGTTTTTGAACCTTTTAGCGGTGGATAAAATTAACATGATATATGATGTATCTACACACCACTTTTTTTATAATATTTTATTTATAATACTATTATTATATCATTATTGTCATGAGACTGTACAAATAGAAAGAATTACACATAATCGAGGATTTCCCTGCACTCTGAACATTTAGAATAAACGATGGAAATGCCGACTAAATTCGCGAAACGTCTGGAAACTCAAAATTGTATATAAACGGAACAGCTCCATTACAGTTTATTATGACACTTCTGCGATTGCATTGAAATGGAAAGCGAATACTAGTGCGAATTATAAACGGCCAGCGGAATGAATTATGAGAGTAGCTACCGGGCGTTCAACAGAGATATATGTGATAAGAGATAGCGTAAGAGTTCAAAGACGTGAAAATATTCTAGAAAAAATAAATGTGAATCAAAGAAAAGTGCTCCAATTAAATTTGTGTCCATAAAATTTCGTGATTACTATCATTCACCGACTAACACGATCAAATTTGGAATTAACTCCCTATGCTCAACACAACGCATTAAAAAGTGAACTAAAGTCTCCAGTATCGAAGAAAAAAATGCTTGCAAACATTCTTAAAAAATATTACCTCAATACCTGTAATTGTTTATAATTAATAAACCTTTATTCCTAATTAGTATCTGTGTACAATTTTACCTCTCCTGTAAGTCATTTCTTTTGTATTTTCTGATGTTCTTTGTAATTTTCAGTCTTTCTTATTTTACTGTATAATATTGTTCTTCCCGGAATGAGTTATTTAACTCATTGGGAATAATATATTGCAAT